>PVIC010037296.1:0-18103 GCA_004025085.1 Thryonomys swinderianus | reverse complement strand
CAGGGTCCTGAGTTCGATCCCCGGTAACCACATACAATGCTGGGCGTGGAGACTCACGCCCACCAGCAGTCAACACCGCATATCACAGTGCCGGGCGTGGTGGCTCACGCCTGTAATCCCAGCACTCGGGAGGCAGAGACAGGAGGATTGCCGAGTTCAAGGCTTGCCTGGGGACCATAGTGAGCTCAGGGCCAGCCTGAACTACAAAGCAAGACCCTGTCTCCAAAAAGCAAAAAAAAAAAAAAGCAAAAAAAAAAAAATTGCTTCATTTGGTAACTAGCACATACCAGCACCTGTTGATCTCACTGTTCACCCACTGTTGTCAAGATATAGGTTGATTCCTTTAGAATCCTAGTTCCCTGCTGCTCTGTGTTGTAGTGAGGCCCTAGAAGGCCTCATCTTTGCCTCTGTCATGTAGCTCAGAGCATCTTTCTGTAATGCCGCAAACCCATGTCTTCCTTGATCCTGGTTCTCTCAAGATGCTTTTCCTTCTGGAAGCTTCAGAATGTGCTGCTTGTCAGTTTGCCAGGTTGAAGCAGTGCTAACCTCTCAGCGGAAGTGGAAGTGAGGACACAGGACTGTGCTTCTCAGTCTTGTAGCCATTAGACAGTGTGGCCATTTACATAGAAATTCATTGAAAATAAATCACATAAAAAGTCCAGCTTGGGGCCAGAGGATTAGCTCAGTGGTTCCAGCGCCTGCCTCGCAAGCGCAAGGTCCTGAGTTCGATCCCCAGTAACCACATATAATGCTGGGCGTGGAGACTCACGCCCACCAGCAATCAATGCCACATACCACAGTGCCGGACGTGGTGGCTCAAGCCTGTAATCCCAGCACTTGGGAGGCAGAGACAGGAGGATTGCTGAGTTCGAGGCTTGCCTGGGCTACATAGTGAGCTCAGAGCCAGCCTGAACTACAAAGCGAGACCCTGTCTCAAAAAAAAAAAAAAGGTCTAGCTCCTTAGTTGCTCTACCCTCATTTCTCATTTCAGGATCAGTGGTTATATGGGATGAGCAACTACCACATTAAATAGCAGATTTGGGATATTTCTGTCACTGTAGAAAGTTCTGTTGGACAGCACTGGCTTGGTGAGCCAACTGGTTTTATCAGATGTGTCTTCAAGGTGCCTTTCAGGGTTTGGAGTTAACTGTTACACATTTTTTAAACAATTCTATTTCAGATTTCAGTAAGGATAAGAGAAAATGGATATTGTCCAGTGGCTCTAAGACTTGAAACTCAAGGTCCTAAGATTTCCAGTGTTCCTGGGGATTGAGTACTTAAATGTACCATGTGGCTCCCACAGAAGCCATTGAGAGGTCTACATGAAAACCTGGTGTCTGAATTTCTTTTCTCATTGCTGAGACAAAATACCTTATACCTAAAGTTAAAGGAGGAAAAGTTTATTTAGGTTCATAGTTTGTAGTGGTTGCAGTTCAGAGTCAGCTGGCTCCAAGGTAGGGAGCCATGGCAAAGGAGCATCACAGAACAAAAATGGTTGATTGCAGGCAGGGAGGAGACAGAAAATTAAGCAGAAGCAGCAGCAGCCTTCTTTTCTGTCCCTTTGTATTTCTGTAAACCTCTTGATTGGTGCAGCCTATGCCCAGGGGGGCTTCCATTATCCCCCATAATCTCACCATCATATCCTTAATCCCATTCTCACTCCCTAACCCAGTTGCCTTTGAAGCTTCCCACCTGTGAATGCAGAGGGCTTTGGCTACAAGCCATAACACCTGGTGTTAATCCAAAAAGCTGGTGTGGTTAATATCCCAGCAAGGGGAGTCATCTGCCTCTCTCTCCATGATTATGAACAGCCATTTGGCTACTGCCTCAGAGGAGGAGAGCTAGGAACTTTGGAGAAGAGTTGCTCTTTTAGTGTCAAAATGGTCAGAATTTACTATAATTCAGACACAATCCGAGAGGCCTTTCTGGATCTCTAATAGGTTCCATCTTGACCCCTGTAATTTATGGATGCTATTGTGTGGGCTGTAGAGCTTTTGTTTCTTGCAGCACCAGGTGCAGCTTGTTGATACAATAGCAGAGGTTTAGGAGCTTCTGAGGAAAAAGTTCCTTTTTGTATATTTCTCTTGCATGAACCTTTGGCAGTATGTGTTCCTTAGTGAGGACTATGGGGAGCAGTGTGTTTGGCATAGTGGTCATGACAAGGTTCCCATGTTGGTTCTCTCCCACCTTTTTCTTCACTTGATCTTAGCCAAAAGGCCGAGAAGCGATCTCCCACCTTTTTCTTAAGGATGTTTGCAAAGTAACATGTCTCATAATAAAAAATCCACACAGGAACATAAATTAGATCTTAAACTGTTACCTCAAGTCTGATAGTGTCCTAGATGTTTTTTGACACAAGTGTGTGCAGATCTGCCTTTCTGCTCCAAGCAGAGGGTCAGAGAGATCAGCCATGCAGGGGATCATAGTATCTCAGGAACTGAGCTGATGAATTCATGTGGCACTGTAGTTTTCAGAAGGCTTTTATAAACTCTGAGGTTCTTACATGGTCCGATGAATTCTTATCATACAAAGATGAGACCTATTCTTGGAATGATTAGATGCTTGCACTCAGGCCTCCAGTGAATTTTTGGGCCACTTAGGTTTTATCTAGGTCTTCTAGTCTTATGCTTGCTTCTGAAAAGTGACCTTGTTCCCTCTCATCCCATATGTATGTGAGAATTTGAGCACTGGGGAACTGTGCTAGGTGTTCACCGTGGGGAATGTCTGCCTCTTCTTTCTTGTCTGGTAAGTCACTAGCCTTGACACTTAATGCTTAATGGAGATACTTCTGCTAGACTTCAATACTGTTTTTATAAAACAAGATTGTAGCTTTTCATGGTTTTTTAAAAAACAATGTTTTTGTTTGGTCTTGATGGTCCTATTCCCATTTCAGCGAGCCATGTCCTCCAACCGATGAGCAATTGGTTGCAGGGTAAGACTGAGACCTTTCCACCAACTTTCTGTCTTGATTCTGGCTGCCTTCTTTTCTTGTAATTGTGCTCAATTTCTGATTTCCCTCAATACTGAAGAATGACTAACGAGGCACATAGGCCCTACCTTGCCCTAGTCCCCTTATAAGAATCCAGACTTGCCCAAGGCCCTTCCCCTTTCTCCACCCAGAGTTATTTAGCTGTTTCACAGTACCCAAGAGGCCTTGTTTGATTGGCTGGCACCAGAGAAACTTCTGGGCCAAGTGTGCCATGTAAAACTCTTCCTCCCAAGTCAGAGCTAGTTGTCACGGGTGATAAGCAAGCAGGAATGGGGTTTCTCATCTCTGTCCCACTGTCACATTGACCTGTGATCGAGGCTCTTTGCTCAGTTTTCAGAGGGGTTTGGGATCTTTCCCAAGGTTTGGGTTTTAAGTGTGATGCTTAGGGTTTGATGTGTTTGGGTATGGCTACTAGTGGCAAAAAATGTTGTCCTGGAGTGCACATGGTACTTCTGTAGGAAAACATGGTCGACTGGGACCCCACCTCCACCCTAGTGTATACCATTTGGGCCTCAGAGGTACACACAGTGTTCATGAGCTCCTGGCAAGGAGGCAGGTAGGGGGAATGGCATTGAGTTCTCTTGCAGACTGTCTGCCTTCCTCATTTTGGCTAAGTTAAAGGACAGGCCTTACTCCAGAATATCTTGGCAAGAATAGAAGTCCTGGCCTGTTTTCTATCTGGGCCATTAATCTCCCAACTCTTTTAATTTCTAAATTAGTCCAGAAATCTGTTTTTATAACATCTGTTTTATTATGTTACAGCACATTTACCAGGCCCTCACCATCAAACGAATTTTTTTTTTTTTTGAGACAGGGTCTCGCTTTGTAGTCCAGGCTGGCCCTCAGCTCACTATGTAGCCCAGGCAAGCCTCGAACTCAGCAATCCTCCTGTCTCTGCCTCCCAAGTGCTGGGATTACAGGCGTGAGCCACCACACATGGCACTGTGGTATGTGGTATTGATTGCCAGTGGGCGTGACTCACCATGCCCAGCATTGTATGTGGTTACTGGGATCTGAACTCAGGACCTTGCACTTGCGAGGCAGGCGCTGGAACCACTGAGCTAAATCTCCAGCCTCCAAAGGAATTTTTTAAATTTTGGAAACAAATACTGTTACTTGTTTACATTTTGATTCTCCATGATTAAGTTAGCCCCTCCCCCAATTCATGACAGTCATTTATGTATCATGTCAACAGACACTATATAAATTATAAAGCCATACAAGCATCTTTTTATCATAAATGTGTAGTATTACATTGTGGCAAGCGGATTTCTTTATGAGGGAGATTTGCTCAGTAACTGGAGTGACTAGCTCCTCCTTGCTGGCTACCCCAGAAGGTCCTCCCTGGATGGCCACTTAAGGCAGTGTAACTTTTCATTTTAATAGCACTTTACTTCTCATTTTATTTAAATGTCACAAGGGCATATAGGAACTTGAACATTTATAGATATCAGCTGGGCTTCCAGTGCTTGCCTCTGAGACTCCCAGGACCCATCCTATAGCTGAAGTAACTTGGGTTCCTGGATTGGTGCCCAAAGGCCAGACCAAAATGTCTGTGGGTCTTTTCAGACAAAGCAGCTGGTTTTAGTGGTGATTTTTGGCTATCAGAGCAAGGGAGCTTTCTGAAGTATTGGATTTTTTTGCCTGCTATCTCTATCCTAAATCACTAGAGAGTAGAGGGTGTTTTGTTCTGTTTTGTTTTGTTTTTAGATGAGATATGAAATATGCACGGACGTTGCTAGAACAGGAATGTTTGGTAAAGTTTTACTGCCTGGAACCTCTTTCCACATCCCTTTGTCCTTCCAGCAGTACTTATAAGGCAGAGTGAAGAGAACCTATGATGCACTTGAGCTGAGACACTGGAATCTCCTGGAAGAGTGAAAGACTCAGCTATGGGTCCCATGTGTCCCAGATTGGTTTCCGACAGATTAGTTTTGGCAGGTTAGACTATAACCTGACTGTGTGAGAGACAGGGCAGCCTGCTCTGACCAGCCCACTGCATCTGGCTTGTTTGAGGTCTCAGGGTTTCCTGAACTAAATGCCTCATCCTAGATGTGTTTTATCTCAATTATTCGCCATTGCAAAGTTGAGCTGTGGCAGCTTTGAAGGTGGCCTCTTTTCATCATAAAATGGAGGGGGCACAGTGTCCATCTCCCTTTCTCCATACCACAGAGGTCTGGAGGAGAGAAGCATGACCAAGAATAAACATGGGAAGATCTGACCCTGGTGGTCTCTTTCAGGACTGTGGGGGTTTCTTCCAGCCCATGGAGAACAATATGGCCCTAGAGAAGCTGAGAGCTGCCGGATACTAGAAATGCTTTTCCTGGAGGCTAGATTGGGGGTTCTATCTCTTGTGGGTCCAGATCAGAAACTGTGTCCAGTTTACCTGTGCTTTTGGAGGTGAGGGCTTCAGGCCCTGGGCTCTGAGATAAGAGGCAGCCACATACTAGTATGCTCCTCCCTGCAGATGGCTCTCTCTTATCTGGATCCTCCAGGCAGGAGGGATCTGGATTGCCAGTAGAGAGGCAAATGTATAGGTCTGTCTTGGAAAGGGTGAGGTCTCACCCACACCCAGCTGTTCCCACTTCCTAATGGCAGTCAGTTCTGGGCATCCCTGCACTCATGTAACACCCTGGGTCTACATGTCTTACAAAGTTCCTTTCTTAGTGCAAACCAGAAAGATTAGTTGTTCAGGGTAAGGGAAGGCTGGCAGCTATGCTGAAGAGATCAGTTAGCACTCTGCACGGATCTGAGTGTTATCCTCTGGTCCTTTATACAGCGCTGTCAGGGAGAGGCTGTGTGATGGAAGGGTGTAGTCCAGAGAACACAAGTTTGGTCAAGAGAGGCCCCTCTGCCTGTGAGCCTTCATGAGTGGCTTCTCAAGGCAATGCCAGCTCCAGCCAATCTTCCTTTTAAATGCAAACTGCAGCTGTTTCTTTCCTAATTTCATAGAGCATGGAACAATGACAGCATGTGCCTTCAGCCTCTGCTTCTTGTGCCTTTTACTTGTAATTCTGGTGATTTTAAAATTCCCTAACCTTGGGGTTGCTGCAAGAGTGCCGCATTTCTGGAGGCCGCAGAAATGCTCGTCAGTGTTGGCAGAGCCATAGACTTGCCATTTACTGAGACCTTCCCCTCTGGAGGTACCGGGGAGTGGTGCCGGGTGTATTTTTGTTAACTTATTTCCACCCTACCTGTTTTTATTTAAAGGTTTTCAGATGCTATTCTGGCAACAATTTTGGCAACGAAGTCTGAGATGTGTGGCCAAAAATTTGAACTGAAGATTGATAATGTGCGGTTTGTTGGGCACCCGACACTGCTGCAGCATGCTCTGGGGCAGGTATGGCCCTCCCTGGCAAGTGTGGTCCTTCTCGGGCAGGTAGGGCTTTCTCTGAGCAAGCAAACCTGACTCAATTTGCTCTGGAGACCTTTGAACTATCCTGACTTTGGCTTTGGGAAAGTAAGCCATTGGGTAGCAGACCAGATCAAGTACTTAGTATAAGTTCTGTCTTTATAGGCCTTGGGGTCCTGCCAGATACTGATCTTTGTACCTAGTTATTCAGTCTCTGAAACAGGCTTTTTTTTTTTTTTTTTTTTTTTTTTTTTAAGGCCGTGCTAATGTGGAACCCTGAGGCCTTGGGTATGTGAGTCCTGCCACTCTAAAACTGAGCTCCAAGCCCCCTACCATTAGCTTCTGTTGTTTATATTCTGGGTCTGTAATGACTGTGATCTTCCCTTTATATATAGGATGTAAGCTTCCATGAGAGGCCAGAAGTGTGTTAACTAGTATGTGGCAAACCCAGAACTTCCTACAGAATGGGGCAAGCATTTCTTTTTACTAAATAAAACTCTAATAGCAAGATTACTGTTTAGCACTTATTACTGTGGCTAAACCTTCTGCATGTCTTCTGACGTATGAGTGTTATATACTCGGAAAGAGTATCAGCAAGGCAGAGTGCACATTCTCCAAGGGAACTTGTGTAACAGTCAGCACTTGCCCATGAGCAGTGTTACTCATGTGCTGACGGGGTACATTTATACTATCCAGAAATTGGGTGATGGTGTGTGCTGTGATACGTAAACCTTCTCTGTGGTTAAGCTCAGGGAAAGAGCAGCTGTGAGAGTTGGATATGTCAAGCCTCTTGGATGGCAGCCTCCCTGCTCACCGTGTTTCCACAGATAGGGCTGTCTTGTGTGTGGGTGAGGAGGGATAGGAGAGTTGGAAGCCAGCCTGCAGCAGTCATTCTGGGGATGGGCAGGAAAGAGAACTGGGGTCTGATGCTCTGACTCCCCCTAGTGATAATTCGTGTAGTTGTCCTTGAAGAGAGTGCCCTTTTGACCCTTGTGTGAGAGTTTCGTTGTTAAAGCTTCTGGGTGCCAAGCTAAGACTTGAAATATGAACTGGGCTCTGAAGTGGGCCTGTGTGCCCTGTCTCACAAGGGCCTGCTGACGCCCTTGTTGACCCTCAACACTGCCCTATCTAAATGGTCTGAGGACTTGTGCTTGGCAGAGACAGCTGGTGTAAACACAGGTGGACACTGGGGACAGCAGCAGGGTATATATCTGGTCTTCCAGCCACTTGAGTGGCAATGCATCCTGTTTTTTCAGTACTATCACCATCCCTCCATTAACCAGGGCAATCAAAGCTGCTCTTCCTACTCCCATCAAAGCAGTGACTCATCTGTTTGTGTAGTGGGCACATCTCTAGGATAAAGTTACTTCTCAGAGACCCTAGGCTGTTTTTCTCTGGTTTTACTATACTCTGGGGTTTTTCCCATGCTTGAAGTAGAGTGGAATTAACAGCTTTTCTTGGAAGGTCATGGCTCTCAAATTATTAGAATCCATGCTTCTTTTACAGGTCTCCAAAACAGATCCGTCCCCGAAGAGGGAAGCACCTACCATGATTCTTTTTAATGTAGTATTTGCACTAAGGGTGAGTGTTGCATAAATGGTTTCAATCAGGGAGGAGGGTTGGAAGGAAAAGGAGCCCATTTCCAGTGATGCTATTCTGGCAACAATTTTGGCAACTGCAACAATTTTGCCCAACAAACCACACATTATTGATCTTCAGTTCAAATTTCTGGCCACGCATCTCAATGACTCAAGTCAGGCTGATAAGGTACACCATTTGCCTTTCCTGGTGTGCACGCAGAATCTTTCTCATTTTCCCCTCTTTTATATTTTTATTTTATGTTTCATTTTTTGTGTATTTGTTATTGGGGATTGAACTGAAGGTCTTTGCATCAAACTATAACCCCAGCCAGCTCTTTTTAATTTTTTAATTTGAGACAGGGTCTCACTAAGTTGTCCAGTTTGGGCTCAAACATAAGATCTTCCTATCTTAGCCTTCCAGAGTTCTTGGATTACAGGTGTGCCCACCTCCCTCCTTATTTTAATACATATAACAGGATTTAACATTTTAAATTGTGGCATCCAGTACATTTGTGATACGTAATCTGTCTTACCTCCTGTCACATGCCTTGTCACACATCACCACTCTCTAGAACCAAAACATTTTCACTACTCTAAAGAGAAGCCCCCATGCCCATCAGCTAGCCCATCAACAGTTATTTCCCTTCCCCTCCAGCCCCTGGAATACACCAATCTATTTTCTCTCACTGTGGATTTATTCTGCATGTTCTGTATAAATGGATCACATAGGACCTGACCTTTGGTGTGTGGCTTCCTTCACTTAGGAAGTTTCTGAAGTTCATCAGTGTTATAACATGTATTGAAAACTCTTTTATGGCCACATAATATTCTGTTGTATAGCTGTGTAGACCATTATTTGCTCATTCATTCATCTGTTTGAATTGTTTCTATATTTGGCTATTATGAGTAATGTTGCTATAGAATTTGTGTACAAGTTTTTATGTGGGTAACTCTAACCTTTTCAGAGACTTTCAGACTGTTTCTATAATATCTATATTCTTCCTTTCTTCCTTCCTTCCTTCCTTTCTCTCTCTCTCTTTCTTTCTTTCTTTCTCTCTCTCTCTCTCTCTCTCTCTCTTTCTTTTCTCTCTCTTTCTCTTTCTTGTGTATCCAAGGTTGGTGCAGTACCATTTGGATTAAATCCCCAGCCCATAGCTTTACTATTTTACATTCTCATCAACAGTGGATGAGAACTCCAGTTCCCCCACATTGTCATCCATAGTTGTTCTTTTCCATTTTTTAATTAAGCTTAGTTGTTCCTTAAGGCAGCTTGTAGCTCTGAGGTGGTTTTCATGAATAACAGAAAATGCATTTTCAATTTAAGGGTTCTAAATCAACAGTAATGTACCTGTGGGTAAAGAAATGGCTTGTATTATGAAGAGATTTTGTACCAAGGAAGCTTATGTTTTGTTGAATGATGAAATTCCTGTGAAATATCTCACTATCAAGATACTACTAACTCTTTCTAGCCAGGCACACATGATCTGCAGAGCAGTTTATGCACAGAAAATAACAGCATGGTTGCAACCCTATGGCATGTATGTTATTGTGGGTTTTTTTCTAAGATGAAAGATGTATAAGTTGTTTTTATTAAACTAAAACATCAGTATTCAGATTTTTAAAAAACAAGAAAAGTAACAAATCATTGAATTGAGAGGACAAGGAACTGTGTGTTCTGAAAGCATTCAGAGAAAGAAAATTTCAATTGCATGCCAGTTCTGTGTCTCAAAGCATTCTTTTCCATTGAAGCTTATTTGGTGTGGAGTTACAGGTCTTAACTGTAAATGATTCAAACAAAAAATGATATTAAAAAGATGCTTTAAATAGAGCTTAATTTCTTTTTTTTTTTTTTGGCTTTTTGAGACAGGGTCTCGCTTTGTAGTTCAGGCTGGCCCTGAGCTCACTATGGTGCCCAGGCAAGCCGCCACGAACTCAGCAATCCTCCTGTCTCTGCCTCCCGAGTGCTGGGATTACAGGCGTGAGCTACCACATCCGGCATTGTGGTACACAGCGTTGATTGTTAGTGGGCGTGTCTCCACACCCAGCATTATAGGTAGTCACCGGGGATCGAACTCAGGACCTTGTGCTTGTGAGGCAGGCACCGGAACCACTGAGCTAACCCTCCGGCCCTAGAGCTTAATTTCTTAAAACTGGATTACTTTTTTGATAACTAAAAAACTACAGGTTGAAACAAAATGACTTTTCAGGGCTGAAGCTGTAGCTTAGTGTGAACACTTGCTTAACATGCTTAAGACCTGGAGTTCTATCCCCTTTGCTGGGGAAAAACCTACAAAATGGGCTGAGGGTACAGCTCTGGGCCACAGCACTTACTTAGCATGTTCAGGCCTGCAGTTTGATTCACAGCACCACAAAACAAAACAAAATCACAATGACTTACTGATGGTGACTGACTCAGGCACAAGGTTCCAGAGTCAGTCTTCATTTTCTGCTTGAGCCTTTTCTACAGTGTTGGTATTTTTACAGTATTTTTATATATTTCTTACATAAATTATGTCATGCAAGTACTACAAAGAGAAAGTAAAACCAAAAAAAAAAAAAAACAAAAAAAACATGCAAGTGCAAAAGCAAAAACTATGACAAATGCAGTCCACTTGTCAACACCAGTAACTCCTGTGGCTGTGGGATGATAGTGAGTTGCAGCCTCTGTCCACCCTGGGACTGCACAGGCTGCTACTTCTCTGTGAGGAACAGCACTGACAGCTGAACATACAGTGCACTTAGACCAGCAGTGCTACCATTACAACTAGAAAGCAAGCAACACTTAACAATTGTATAGGAATTTTTATAATAATTAAGTTGGAGGGCCGGAGGGTTAGCTCAGTGGTTCTGGTGCCTGCCTCGCAAACGCAGGGTCCTGAGTTCGATCCCCGGTAACCACATATAATGCTGGGCATGGAGACATGCCCACCAACAATCAACACCACATACCACAATGCCAGACGTGGTGGCTCACGCCTGTAATCCCAGCACTCGGGAGGCAGAGACAGGAGGATTGCTGAGTTTGTGGCAGCTTACCTGGGCACCATAGTAAGCTCAGGGCCAGCCTGAATTGCAAAGCGAGACCCTGTCTCAAAAGCAAAAATAATAATAATAATAATAATAATTAAGTTGGAAATAATTTTATAGTTGGGAATGATTAAACTCTGGTTATTACTCTACACTGGCCTGTCCAATGGCAGTGAAAAATGAGAAATCCAGCCAAGGCCAGAACCTTAAAAAGTATTGACTGATGAATGCCACATAAAAGCAGCAGAGCCAGGCGTGGTGGCTCATGCCTGCAATCCCAGCACTTGGGAGGCAGAGACAGGAGGCTTGTTCGAGGCTTGCCTGGGCTACATAGTGAGCTCAGGGCCAGCCTGAACTACAAAGTGAGACCCTGTCTCAAAAAAAAAAAAAAATGCAGCAGGGAGGCTGGGCATGGTAGCACACCCATCACCCAGCACTCTAGGAGGCTGAGCCAGGAGGACCACAAGTTTGAGCCCAAGTTGGGCACCTTTTTTTTTTTGAGACAGGGTCTCGCTTTGTAGTTCAGGCTGGCCCTGAGCTCACTTTGTAGCTCAGGCAAGCCTCAAACTTAGCAGTTTTCCTGTCTCTGCCTCCCAAGTGCTGGGATTACAGGTTTGAGCCACCACGCCTGGCACCATGGTATGTGATATTGATTGCTGGTGGGTGTGAGTCACCACACCCAGCATTGTATATGGTTACTGGGTTCGAACTCAGGACCTTGTGCTTGTGAGGCAGGCAGGCAGGCACCAGAACCACTGAGCTAAATCTCCGGCCCGGGCAACTTTTTTTTTTTTTTAATTTTGTATCACTACATAGTCCAGGATGGCCTTGAAGTCTTTATGTAGTTCAGACTAGTCTCAAACTCATGGCGATGGGCCGGAGGGTTAGCTCAGTAGTTCTGGCGGCTGTCTCGCAAGCGCAAGGTCCTGAGTTCGGTCCCTGGTAACCACATATAATGCTGGGCGTGGAGACTCACACCCACCAACAGTCAACACTGCATACCACAATGCCAGGTGTGGTGGTTCACGCCTGTAATCCCAGCACTCGGGAGGCAGAGACAAGAGGATTGCTGAGTTCATGGCAGTTTGCCTGGGCTCCATAGTCAGCTCAGGGCCAGCCTGAACTACAAAGCGAGACCCTGTCTCAAAAAACAAACAAACAAACAAAAAATTCGTGGTGATGCCCTCCTAGTAGTAGGATTACAAGTGTGCAGCACCACACCCAGCTCAGCCTGGGCAACTGAGCAATTTAGTGAAACCCTGTCTCAAAAAAAAAAAAATTAAAGTGAAAACAGACTGGAGTTGTAGCTCCATGCTGCACAATGAGAACAGTCCAAAAGTGGAACATGTAAGGGAGAAGAGAGCTCTAAACTGGCAGAGAAACTGAGAAACACGTTCTGGTGTGTTTGACTCACTTCTTGGTTCAGACACACAAGAAAAATGTTTCTGTAACTGTTCAGTTCCTAATTACTGGAGGAAAAAAGATCAGGCTGGTATAGGACTTCAGCTGGCAATGATTTTGAATTGTGGGGGAAAAGGTTAAATATTAAACAGTTGGTATTTTAGAGTGGACAGACTTTTCTCCCTTTCAGTGGTCAGCTAAAAATGTACTTTTTTTTTTACTTTGAAAAGTTTTAAACCCCTGACTATAAAGAATAGCATGATAAACTTCATGCACCCATCTCTGGAGACTCAGAGCTGCTCCCTTTGACCTTTGGCTCCATCTGTTTCCTCCCAATCTGTTTTTTTTTTTTTTTTTTTTTTTTTTTTTTTTTTTTTTTTTTTTTTTTTTTTTTTTTTTTTTTTTTCTTTTTGAGACAGGGTCTCGCTTTGAAGTTCAGGCTGGCCCTGAGCTCACTATGGTGCCCAGGCAAGCCACCGCGAACTCAGCAATCCTCCTGTCTCTGCCTCCCGAGTGCTGGGATTACAGGCGTGAGCCACCACGTCCGGCATTTCCCAATCTGTATTTTGAGACAAATCCCAGACCTCATGTCTCTTCATTCCTGCATATTTCAAAGGCATATGTAGCAACTACAGACATTTATTTTATGTCTTGATTCCCTTTTAATGTCTGACAAAATTCACAATGATAAGTTTGTAGTAAGGAGTAGCTGATCCATTGAAACTTTCTGCAGTTACAGAAACATTTTTCTTGAGTGTCTGAACCAAGAAGTGAGTCAAACTCACCAGAACGTGTTTCTCAGTTTCTCTGCCAGTTTAGAGCTCTCTTCTCCCTTACATGTTCCACTTTTGGACTGTTCTCATTGTGCAGACTTTCAGACTTATTCCCTGTCCCTGTATTTCCTGTGAACTGGAAGTGAATGTTGAAGGCCTGGTTAGGTTAGGGTCCAAGTTTTGGGGATGAAGAAATCTCTTGCACAGTGATACCATAAACTTCAGCACTACTTCTGTGTTGGTGGTAGTCCTTGGGCTCTGCAGCACCTTACTGGATGTCAGCCTGTGTGAATAGGGCACAGCAGACACCCATCAGTGCAAGTCATTGAACCTCAGCTGGGGCAAGGCTACCAGGATTGGGGAAGGTCCAGTGAATGGGCCTCAGACATCCAGTGTAGGGTTGCTATTTTGCCTGAGCTGGTGGCACCTCAGGCAGAGGGTGGCTCTTGGGTGTCTTTCTTCTTGCCTTGTTGGCAGAAGTATTTTTACATAGTTTCTTCTAAGTTTGTATTTTGTTTTGAGGCTACGGCACATACCCTGTAAGTTGGTCCTCCAGTTCCAGGGCCATTGTCAAGGGCTTGCCAGAGACATGTAGGGCCAATATGTGCTGCCTTATTGCAGCACTTCCTAGGTGCAAGCTGTCTGTGAACATGGGTTCTGTTACGAGTGTAGAAAACCTCCAACTCTAGATAAACAAAGTGTTTAATGGCTAGGTAAAGCTTTCATCCTAAAGTCTGATTATGAACATTCTTTCAGGCATGATCTTACCAAACAGCCAGAGAGACAGGCCCAGAGGTTCTAATCAGTGCCACCAGTTGTCCCTTCCCTTTCCCCCCCCTCCTCATGTGATGACTCAGCAGCCCTCCTGGCCTCCAGAAAGACCAAGTCATGCTTGCCTTAGTTATCTGCTCCCTCAAGCATCTTCACAGATCCCACACTCCACCCTTGACCTGGGTGGACACACCTGCTTTGCCAGTTGTGATCTCTGATAGGTTCCAGGGCCCTCCTGTTTCTGGGGGCCTCCTGTATCCTCCCAAGACCTAGTACAGAAGAGCACTGGATTGGGGATGTGGGCCCATAACCTTCTGGTTCTCTTGTTAACTAGGGTCATTTTTGCCCAAAACTTTTCATCCTTGAAGACAGAACATACTAGGAGCAACTAGCTGAGTGTTCAGTTATTTTACTGTGTGCCCTAATGTATGCCCTCTTCTGACTGTATTCTTGCTGTCAAACCATTCATGTCCACCAGCAGTCGTGATTACACTTGTAGGGTTTTGCTTCAGACAGGTTCTATCCTGAATATCTTACTAATTTCATTTATTCAGTTACTGATGAGGGCAGATAACGACCTGTGACCCCGGATCACATGGAAGCTTGGTAGTAGAATCTGTGTTCTCTGCTGCCCTCTGCTTTTCTGTACAGACTGTATACAGTGGAGATGCATCTATCCCTGGAGGACCCCCTACAGGACCATGTCTGTGCAGCCATTCCCAAGAATGGAAGATGGGGCCTGATAGCCGGCATTTCTATGGATGGACTCTAAAAAGGGTAGAGGGAATTTTGGATAGTAATAGCTCCTAGAGAGCAGCCTAAGGAAGAGGAATGGAGTTTTCTTTTGTGGTTTAAATTTTTGCTCTGTATTGTATTGCCTCCTTTTAAATTGTTCTAGTATGCACATTTGAGTCAGTGTGACCTATGTTCTACAGGCCAATGCCGACCCATCTGTGATAAACTGTCTGCATAACCTGTCCCGGCGCATTGCCACTGTGCTACAGCATGAGGAGCGCCGCTGCCAGTACCTCACCCGAGAGGCCAAGCTGATCCTTGCGCTGCAAGATGAGGTGTCTGCTATGGCTGAAGGTGAGGATGGCAGCATGATCATGGGTGATGGCCTTTTTATTGTGGACATTTCTAGTGGGGCTGCTGGCTAGTATCAGCAGTGAAGATGTCGGTGGGGACTCTTTCATCCCACATGAACAAAACTTCAGAAACTAACAACAGCTTTTGGTGCCCTAAGAACTAGAGAGAAGAAACACTCAAAACAGCTTTGGAAGGATGGGAGATTTAGCTCAGCGGTTCTGCGCCTGCCTAGCAAGCACAGGTCCTGACTTGGATCCCTGGTAACCATGTACAACAATACCAGGTGTGGAGACTTACACCCAACAGCAATCAGTACCACATACCACAATGCTGGGCATGGTGGCTCACGCCTGTAATCCCAGCACTGGGGAGGCAGAGGCAGGAGGATTGCTGAGTTTGAGGCTTGCCTGGACTACATAGTGAGCATAGGCCCAGTTTGAACTAAAAATCGAGACCCTGTCTCAAAACAAATAAACAAACAAAAACCCAGTATTGGAAGGCCAGGACTGTCCCCATTTTGCACATACAAGAATAGCAGCCCTGAGAAGTAACTTGGTTTTTGTGTTGGGCTGATCATGCCCTGGGGACACTTTCCAAAGGCCCATGTTGATCTACGTTCCTGAGTGGATGTGTCTATATTGATTTCTAGTGGGAATACTTCGTCTTCCCCACATACTGCTATATGACCACCCTTCACATAGGATGAGCACCCCTGCTCAGTCATGGTCTTACTAGATACCTTGCCCTGGGGAGGGAGGAACATCCAGTTGGTAAGGTAGATAGTTTCCATTCTTTACTTTTAGCTGCTTTGAAAGAGTACCTACCTGAGTTATCAACTAAGTATAAAAGACATTTTGCTGATAGATAACTGTGTAACTTCTGGGATACCTGAAGGTGCTTTAGTATGAAAGGACACTGATAACTCTACCACCTTTTCCTGAAATTAACAGCTTCATACAGATGGGAGAACAGAACTGAAGTAAGACCTAGTCTTTGTAGACAAAGTAAAAAATAAAACTAGCAGTTGTCAGACATAAATTAAAAAGAACTCCTCTGCCAGGTGAGATGCCACATACCTGTTTTGTATTGAGACAGGGACTTCCTAAGTTGTCCGGGCTAGAGTAGAATATGGCATTTTCCTGCCTCATCCTCCCAGAATAGTGGAATTATAAGGTTGTGCCATCACACTTGGCAGTGCACAGCTTTTATAAAATGAAATAGGGAGTTTCCTGATGTTTAGTTTAAATTAGTAAAAAAAAAATTTTATTTATTTTTTTTTTTTTTGAGACAGGGTCTCGCTTTGTAGTTCAGGCTGGCCCACCATGCCCAGAACTGTGGAATGTGGTATTGATTGTTGGTGGGCGTGAGTCACCACGCCCAGCATTGTATGTGGTCACCAGGAACAAACTCAGGACCTTGCGCTTGTGAGGCAGGCGCCGGAACCACTGAGCTAAATCTCTGGCCCAAAATTAGTCAAAAATTTTGAGATTGAATTGTTTTAAAGGTGTCCCTTTTCTAGCTTTTGAAGGTTTCTTTGCTTTGGAAGCTCTAAATCCTTCTGTGTTGTGATTCTTAACAGCAAATGAAGGTCCTCAGTCTCCATTCCATCACATCCTGCCCAAGTGCAAGCTGGCCAGAGACCTTAAGGAAGCTTACGACAGGTAGGACAAGAGGGCATAGCATGTAGAAACCCCTCATGGGTCAGCTTCCCTGTGCCTTCTGGACTGATGTGCATCACCTCAGGGGACTCTGTTGGGCTGGTGTGCAGGTGCTGGTGCTCTGCTGAGGTTGGGGTGAGAGGACGGGGAAGGAATAGCTATGTGGCCACTCGAAAGAAGTGAAGTTAGTGGCCATTTTTCAAGTGATAGTTCCTTTGCTGGATGGTGTGTGCCCCTAGGTGGGACTATCAATCATGTCTAAATTTCTCTTAAAATTGAAAGTGAGGGCATGGTGATGCACACCTGTAATCCAATTGAGGCAGGAGGATAACTTGAGTTAGCCTAGCCTGGGCTGCATGGTGAGTTCAAGGTCAGCCTGAACTACATAGAGAGACTGTCTCCAAAAGAAAAATTCCAAACAAACAAACAAACTTGAAAGTGAAGTTGTATGTGAGAGACTGAGAATATTTTTGAATCATAAAGTGCAGAGATATTACTGCTTTACACAGTTCCAGGTTCTGGGCCCCTTTTCATTAGGTGTCACTGCCTCCCCCTCACCGTGAGGAAACAGGTGTACTGGGTGGAGTTGGGGCTGCTGTGCTGTTTGTTGTCTGATGTGGGGGAGCTTGCACTTGGGGCACTGAGTGTGGGAGGCCAACATGCAGTAGGGATGCCATAAAAACCTCACATTGATCTAATTATATTTTCTGAGTACCAGCTCTATTAAATGTGGCCCAGGAAAGAAGACCTTTTCTGTTTACAGATTTTTTTCTACTGACCACTGTTGAGTGGCCTTGAGTCCTGGTGCTGGGCCATCCTCCTGTCCCTGAAGCTGCAATTAGGAGTGGGTGTCCACTGGTAGCCTGCCTGTGCTTTTCCTGCTCCTACACCTTCAGGGTCCATTCACGAGGTACCTTGTCACCTATAACTAGCTAACGGGCTACTTTGTCAGCAAGATGGCACATCTCCCACAGGCCTTTCTCCTTAGCACAGATGTAGGTCAGTACCTCTGACTCCCCTGTGACCTTGGGCCTCCTTCCTGTCTTCTGCTGTCTATGCCTTCTCCCTGGTTCTACACTCTTCTGCTTTCCTACCTTTGCCTTAGCCATGTGTTCACTGGGTGCTCCTTCCAGGTCCCTATGGGGCTTTATATCCTGCCAGTGAATTTCTTCCCTTTGAATTCCGCTTAAGGGAGATTTGACCTGAGACTGCAGTTGGTGAGCTTTAGTGTCTGTGGCTCAGTGTGGTATAAAAACTGACAGTTTTGGGCCGGAGGGTTAGCTCAGTGGTTCCGGCGCCTGCCTCGCAAGCGCAAGGTCCTGAGTTCAATCCCCGGAAACCACATACAATGCTGGGCGTGGAGACTCACGCCCACCAGCAATCAACACCGCATACCACAATGCCGGGCGTGGTGGCTCACGCCTGTAATCCCAGCACTCGGGAGGCAGGGACAGGAGGATTGC
>PVIC010037295.1:0-18161 GCA_004025085.1 Thryonomys swinderianus | reverse complement strand
CAAGCTCAAGGTCCTGAGTTGATCCCGATGACCACATACAATACTGGGTGTGGTGGTCATGCCCACCAGCAATCAATGCCACATACCACAGCGCCGGGCATGGTGGCTCACGCCTGTCATCCCAGCACTCGGGAAGCAGAGGCAGGAGGATTGCTGAGTTCAAGGCTTGCCTGGGCTACATAGTGAGCTCAGGGCCAGCCTGAACTACAAAGCAAGACCCTGTGTCAAAAAAAAAAAAAAAAAAGAAACTAGTAAAAGAAGACTAAATGAAACTCCAAGTAAGTAAAGGAAGTATAGAATCAAACTTAAAGGTGAAATTATGAAGTAGCAAATAGAAGATTAGAAAAAGTCAATGAAACCAAAATTAGGTCCTTATAAAGATTAACAAATCGACTAGCTTTCAATAAATCTCACCAAGAGAAAAAGAGAAAGGATCTGACACTGAAGGTGGGAGTAAGGGAGAAGACCTTAGTACCAACCCTACAAAACTGAGAAGATGGTGAGAAGATATAAGAAACCATCAGTCAGGTCCACAAAGCTCGGTGACCCAGGTGAAATGTGGAAATTGCTAGAAAGACATAAATTACAATTACTGAAATTTGATTCATGAAGAAATAGAAAACCTGGATAGACCTGTAAAGAATAAAGAGATTATGGGCCAGAGGTTTAGCTCAATGGTTCTGGTGCCTGTCTAGCAAGCGCAAGGTCCCTGGTTCAATTCCTGGTGATCACACACAGCAATACGGGGAGTGGTGACTCACTTCCACTGGCAATCAGTACCACATACCATAAATGCTGGGTGTGGTGGCTCAAACCTGTAATCCCAGCACTTGGGAAGCAGAGGCAGGAGGATTGCTGAGTTCCAGGCTTGCCTGGGCCACATAATAAACTCAGGGCCAGCCTGAACTACATACAAAATGAGACCCTGTCTCAAAAAAAGAAAAGATTATATTCATAATGGTAATAATGATCACAATACACCTCTCACAAAGAAAATCCTGGGACAAGATGGCTTCACTAGTTAATTCTATCAAAAGCTTAAAGAAGAATTAAAATGTCAACCAGTTTCAAAACCTTACAGTAACAGAAGAGGAATAAACTACTGCAAACTTATCTCATGTATTACTATGATACCAAAGCCAAATAAAGCCATTGCAACAAAAACTATACACAGATGTGGATATAGACACAAAAGTCCTCTAAGAAACATAAGAGATAAAATCCAACAATATATAACAAAGCACATAGTGACAACATGAGGTTTATTCAAGAAATACAAAGTTATTTAACATCCAAAATCTGATCAGTGTAATGCATCATATTAATAGAATAAAGGATAAAAACACACTGCAACAGACACCAAAAAGAATTCGCTAAAAACCTAATGCCCTTTCATAATCCTTTTTGCATATTGTTTCACTCAACACACTGGAAATAGAAGAGTATTTTCCTACACCAAAAATTTCTTTAGGGCTAGGGAATTTTGAAGGAAGCAAGAAGAAAGACTCATCACATTAGTTCAGTGGTTCTGGCACCTGCCTCACTAGCTCACAGTCATGAGTTCGATTCCCAGTACCAAAAAAGCAAAACAAAAACAGAGCTTTAATAACTCACAGCTCACACCATATTTAATAATGAAAAACTGAAAGCTTTTCCTTTAAGTTAAGAAATAAATAAAAAATTCCTACTTGTTCCACTTCTATTTAACATCATTCTAGAGTTTTTAGTTAGGAAATTTAAGCACAAAATAGAAATAAGGGTGTTCAGATTGTCCCAAAACCCTCTCTTTTTATAAATTACATGATTCTATGTCTAGAAAATCCTGAGGGTGCTCGCTTCGGCAGCACATATACTAGAAAATCCTGAGGAACACGTGTGTGTGTGTATAGACATATGCATACACTTAGACCTAATAGAGTCTAGCAAGATTACAGAATTAAAAAATTAATGTGTGCAAATGGATCATATTTCTATACCATAATATTTAATAAGACAATAATAAAATTAAGAAAACAGTTCCACAGGCTGGAGATTTAGCTCAGTGGTTCTGGCGCCTGCCTCGCAAGCACAGGGTCCTGAGTTTGATCCAGGTAACCACATACAATGCTGGGTGTGGAGACTCATGCCCACCAGCAATCAATATATAACAGATTTCCCAGCAGCAGTCTTGTAGCACAGGAAATAGTAGAGTGATATATTCAATGTGTTAAAGATAAAAATGTTCCAATCAAGAACACTGCACACACTGATGAAAACAACACTAAGATTTCATTTCACTCCACAAAGAATGCCTGCTATCTTGAGATTAGCCAGCAACAAATGCTGGCAAAGTTATGGAGAAAAAGGGACCCTCTTACTCCTTCTATAACAGTGACAAGAAAAAAGTATTAAAATTATTACCACAAAAATTTGTTAAAGGATACACAATACAAAAAGTAAATTCTGACATCAATCAGAATTTTATCAAACAAGAAGTATACAGTCCATGACTTATGGATATTCAAGTTGTGAACTTTTACAGTGTACTGTATAGGACACTTTGTTGGATATAAATCATTCCAATTTGCAAACATTCTCCCAGAATAGAACTCATTCGGAAGTTGAAGATTTACTGTATATGTGAGGGCCCCAAAATTGAAAAACTATCATTATTAATATTTTTGGCATATAATTGAGGCCAAGTTGTTCTGGGTTTAAAATAGACTGTTATAGCTATAATCAGTTTTATGCAATACTCACACTAACCACAAAGAAAAACTTAGGGTAAACACCAAAAAAGAGAAAAAAGCAATCAAAGCATATATTACCATCAAACCATCAGAGAACAAGGGGAGAAGGCAAGAGATGAACAGGAAACAAGTGCCCCGGGTTGGATCTTAAATGCCCTCAAAGGCTCATGTGCTGACGGCTTTGTCACCAGCTTATGTCTGGCTACTGAGAGGTGGACTGTGACAGGGCAAGGGCCAGTCGGAGGAAGTGCGGTCATGGGGACCGTCCCCCAGAATGGGCTGCCGGGACCCTCATCCTCCATCTTGCTTCTTAGTCACCATGAGGCAAGTGGACTTCCTTGCTCATGGCTTCTCTGCCACGTGGCCTCACCACAGGCTTTGACGTGACTGGACCAGCCTTGGACTGTCTCCTCTGGAATCGGGCACGAATATAAACCTTGCTAATCTTGTGAATTGATGGCTTCAGGTATTTTGTCACAGTGATTGAAAGCTGATGAACATAGTTAACAAAGTGGCAATGGTAAGTCCTTATCTAACACTACTCCAAATGTAAAAAGATTAAGCCATTAATCAAGAGATAAAATAGCTCAATGAATAATTAACAAATCTAGCTGTTGCTCTCCATGCAAGATTTAATTAGACTTAAGGATACTCAAAAACTGAACATGAGTGGATGAAAAAGATGATCTATAGAAATGATAACCTAAAGGGGTGTCTGTACTTACTTAAAATAGACTTCAAGGGACCAGAGATTTAACTCAGTAGTTCCAGAGCTTGCCTAGCAAGCGCAAGGTCCCTGGTTTGATCCCCGGTAACCACATACTATAATACCGGGCATGGTGACTCACGCCCACTAGCCATCAATACCACATACCACAGTGCTGGGCGTGGCGGCTCACGCCTGTCATCCCAGCACTTGGGAGGCAGAGACAGGAGGATTCCTGAGTTCGAAGCTTGCCTGGGCTCCATAGTGAGCTCAGGGCCAACCTGAACTACAAAGTGAGACCCTGTCTCAAAAAAAAAAAAAAATAGACTTTAAGTAAAAATAGTTCATTACAAAATGAGAGAGAAAGAGTAAGAGAGAGAACCAATACCAGATGACCTAAATATATAAAGCAAAGTTTATCACTCTAAAGGGAGATTGAGGCAGCATAAAGTAATGGTACAGACTTTAGTACTTCATTTCCAATAACAAATAGACTGTGTAGACAAAACATATCAATAAGGATACAATAGACTTAAACAACACTATAGACCAAATGGACCTCAAAGATTATACCAAACATTCCAAAAGCCAGCAGCAACAGACACATGCATCTCAGTGCCCAAGAGATATCTCCAGACTGGATCTCATTCTAGGTGACGAAGTCTTCACAGATGTGAGAACTGAAATCATTCCAAGTTTCTTTTCCAACCACAGCGGAATGACAAGATGGAGGATGAGGGTCCCGGCATCAATAGCAAAACAAAGATGAAAAAGACATTCTCACGGACATATTGAAACTACATAGTGTTCTTTTCAGTATGCACTGGACAAGATCAACATTCAAAAGAGAAAGTAGAAAATATCTTGAAACAAATGAAAATGAAAGCACAATATAACAAAACTTATGGGGCACAACAAAAAGTGTCCTATAATTGTGGATGCTTATATTAAAAAAGGAAAAATTTTTTAAATGACCTAACTTTAAAGTTCAGAAATGAGAAAAAGATGAAACTAATTTCAAAGGTAGTATAAGGAAAGAAATAACAAAGGTTAGAGTGGTGATAAACAGAGAATAGAAAAGCCACAGAAAAATTATAGGCACTAAGAGTTGGTTTTTGACACGTAAGATCAATAAACCCTGAGACTAGGAAAAAAAGATGAATCACATGAAATCAGAAATGAGGAAGGAAACATTATCATTGTCACGGAAATGAAAGAAGTGCCATAGCAGATTCTTATGATAATTATATGCTAATATGTTTGATAATCTACAAGTGAATAAACTCTTAGAAATGCAATCTACCAAGACTGAATCAAAAGGGAAATAGAAGTTTTGAACAGACCAATAACGAATAAGGAGTTGGAATCCACAAGCACAAATCTCCCAAACAAGAAAAGTCCAGGAATAAATGGCTTTGTAAATGAAGTCTACCACACATTGAAAGAAAAATTCACACTAAAACTCTCTCTAAAACTCTCTTAAACTCTCTCTAAAAATAAGAGGAAACGTTTCCAAACTCATTTTGGGGGTTAGCATCACTCTGGTCCCAAGCCCAGATAAGAGCACAACAGGAAAAGAAAACTACAGGCCAATACCTCTGACAAGCACATATACTAGAATCCTCCCAACAGTACATTAACAGGATTATATACCATTACGAAGTAGGACGTGGCCCTGGGATCTTGTACGACTTACATGCATCCATCAATCAGTGTGACAAAGCACAGAAACAGCATAGAGAATCAGAATCATTTGATTATCTCAACAAGTGCAGAAAAACTACTTAACAAAATTACCTTCCGTGGTCATCTCTCCACAAGTTAGATGTAGGAGCGACTCAGAAACACCGGGAAGGCCATATACGGAAATCCTACAGCTAACAGTGTAGTAAGCGGCGAAAGACTGAGAACTCTTCCTCTAATACTGGAAAAGGGCAAGGACACCCTCTCCTAACCCTTCTGTTCACTGTCACAGGACAGATCCAAGCCAGGGAAGTCAGCCGAGAGGAGAAAAAGTAACCCCAACCAGACAGGAAAGAGTAAAACACAGCTGGCTCTTCTTTGTAGAAAATCCTGAAAGTTCCACAAAAGAGCTATCAGCGCCAGTAAAGATGCAGCAGACAAGAGCAACACATGCAGACTGTATTTCTGTAACAATGAATTTCCAAAAAAGACAATTAAGAAAATAATCCCATTTACAATACCATCAAAAAAATACAATACTTAGGAATAAACTTATGCCAGGAAGTGGAACACTTGTTCACTGAAATCTGTAAAATATGGATGAAAGAAATTAGAGCAGACAGAAGTAAGTCAATACCTTGTAGTCATGGATTGGCAAATTAATGTTAAAATGTCTGAACAACCCAAAGCAATATATACGTTCAATACACTCACTGTCAAAATCTTAATAGAATCTTTTACAGAAATAGGAAAAAAGCCCTAAAATTTGTACAGAACCACAAAGTACCATAAATATCCAAGCAATTTTGAGCAAGGACAATCTGAAAGCATCAGATTTCCTGGTTTCAAGATATTTACACCGTGCTGGGGATGGAGTTCAGTGACTTCGCGCCTGCCTGGCAAGCGCAAGGTCCTGAGTTAGATCCCCAGATGCCACACACACACAAACAAAATATTTACAGTGATGAAGACAGTGTGATGCTGACATAAACACAGATATCTAGGTCAATGGAACAAACATATAGACTCCAAAGTGTCATACGTGTGAATAGTCAACTGATCTTCAACAGGGGAGGGGCAGGCTCTGTACTCGGTGCTGGGAAGACTGAATGTCCACACAGAAGAAGCAGACTGGGTCCTTACACTGGCCACAAACCATGAGTCAAAGTGGACTGAAAGGTTAAAATGTGAGACCTAAAACCTAGAACTCCTAGAAGAAAGTGTGCTGAAATACGTTCTTCACTTTGATCACGGGACGATTCCTTGGACATGATGCCAAAAGAACGGGGAACAAAAGTGAAGATGGACGAATGGAGTTATGTCGAGCTCAGAAGCTCTGCTCAGCAGAGGGCACAGTCAACAGAAAGGGAGGGGACCTCACAGAAGGGGAAGAAGCCCTGCAAACCGCGAGCCTGGTAAAAGGGTAGAATGCAGACGGTGACAGGAACTCTAGCAGAAAACAACAAAATCCCAGCTCCCCGAGGAAGGGAGCAAAGGAAAGGAATACAGCAGTTTGCCCAAGGAGAGGTGTGGTTGGCCTGCAGCTGTGTGACAGGGCCCAGCATCCCTGACTATTGGGAAAGGTAAGTAAAACCACAATGCCACAGTATCCCGAGCACTGCTAGGACCGCGGTAATATGCGTGAGGAGACAGGACAAGAACGCGTAAGAAAGGGGGAGCTGTGCATCAGTGATGGGGTGTAAATTCATGGAAGCTTCTTAACCAGTACAAGAACTACAGCGTGACTGAGCAGTCCCACCGCGGCCAGACGCCGGCAGGAGCTGGAGTCAGGGTCTCAGGAGGGCCTGCACTCCTGGCTCACCGCGGCCGGGCTCGCAGTTGCCACCACATGGAAGTGACCTTGGTGCCCATGAGGAGAGAGGAGCCGGCTCTGTGGGGCAGAGAGCATGGCGGTGCCCACGTTGGAGTGCCGCTCGGGCTTCAAGGGGAGGGGAGGAAATCCTGCCCTTCGTGACCACGTAGAGGAGCCTAGAGGATGCGGCGCCTGGTGAAATAGCCAGACAAAGGTGCCACCAGGGACACCATGCGTCTCCGGTTCTCCCGAGAGCCACCGGGGCTGGCTTCGCCAGGCCTCGTGGTGCCGCCTGAGCGTGGACACTGGAGGCCGGGTGTCAGGGCCGTGGCTCAGTCCACACGCCAAGGCCCCGGCCTCAGGCAAGTCCAGCCTGCGAGCCCGGCCCTAGCTGACGGGTCTCCAAGCCCAAAGGATGCAAAACCGCAGACCTGAGGTCTGCGAGCAGCAGAAGAGACAGCGAGACCCACCCTCCTTCTGCCCTTCGTTCATCCAGAGAGCTGGTCGGAGGGCAGACCCGCTCAGCCCACTGGGGCCCAGCCGGTGCCCGGGCGCAGCCGTGGCACCCTCTCCCCGGGTCGCCTCTCCCAGAGGGGGCGCAGGCCCGAGAAGCCCTGAGAAGAGGCGGGCAAGAGCGGAACGAGCCGGGGGCTCCGCCCTCCGCGCCCCGAAGCCAGGCCGGGGCGCCTGGAGCCCAGCGTCAGGCCGTGCGTTGGCAGGAGCTCTGCCACTCAGGAGAGGACAGGGCTGCCGGCCGGGGCGCGGGAGACGGGGAGGCAGCAGCGCGGCCGTCAGGCTGTGCTAACGTGAACTGACCGGGCCTGAGGATCTGCCCGCAGCAGGCGCCCGTAGTTAAACGAGGTCGTGTTGTACACTGACAAGCCTGAAGGTGCGAGAGCGAATATTATTAAGCGTCTTGTCACACACACACTCACAGCAACAGTGAAAAGAAAGACAGGAAGAGGAAAGCTGCGCTGGTGGAGACGGCTGTGCTCACTGCACGGCCCGGGGGACTCTGGGGGTCTGCTGCTCTCCACGCCCGTCAGGCTGTACACGCTCCATACGCACAGTCCCCTGGTGGACGGCCCTTGTTGTTGGGTTATTTTTTCTTTAAAGACAACTCCATTTTTAATTTTAAAATTTTTTTATTTTTGAAACAGGATCTGGCTATCTAGTTCAGGCTCACATAGTTCGAACTCACTACGCAGCCCACGCTGGCCTTGAACTTCCAGGGATGCCCCTGCCTCAGCCTCCTGAGTGCTGGGGTTACGGGCGTGCACCAGGCCCAACTAGTGTGAGAGCGAGCGGCACAGGTGATTCTCCAGAGAAGAGACACACTGGTCAGTACGCACGTGAAGACACTTGCGTCCTACAAAGCACACGAGGCCGAGCAGCCGGTGTCCCCGCTTGACGTCCGCACGGAGCATACGGACTAGCTGTGCTGCAGCTGTGGGAAGTGGGGAGATGGGGCCGTGTCTCCGGGAGCAGCCCGCAGACCCTGGGGCTTTACACAGAGCTCACCGGGGCCCCGCGCTCGGCTCCGCCGGGTGACGTCCCCAGGCGGCCCCGACGCACACTCAAGGAGAGCGCGCCCCGCAGGGCGGAGCAGGAGTGTGCAGGAGCGCGACACGGACACGGCCGGATGTCCTTGGGCGGATAAAGTAAGTGTGTCTGCGTATGCGGCAGCTCAGTTATGGAACTCATTTCAAATTCGTGTTCAAACACCAAAAAGTTCAAGAATTCAACATATATTTTCTGTACAGAAATAATAAAAAACCAAGATTCCGAGGTCCCAAATTACACTTACAAGCTCATTTTCCAGGACTTTGACACAAAGTCAACAGGTGAAAATACCCCTAAAACACCTGAGCACAATACAGACAGTGTATTAAACATCAAAGCACAATGCTCTCACCCGCACAGGCCTTTTTCAAATTGGACTTTGGGTTGACAATCGAGCAAAGTTACCAACACCAAACAGATTTTGTATTTTTTGGTGGGGGGTGGGTACTGGGGATTGAACTCACAACCTTGGGCTTATAGGGCAGGTGGTGGCGCCACTGAGCTAACTCCAAGCAGTGCCACTGTGCTAACTCCAAGTGGTACCACTGCCTCCAAGCAGACTTTTTTCAAACTGTGGTTCAAGTAGCAAACAGTTTGACCTCAGAGCTGTTAGACAACCCAGGAATCGTGGAGATAGAATATTATTCAGTAGGTAAGAGGAATGGTGCCCTGACTGCAGGAGGGACCTGGAAAATGCTCTTTGGAATGAAAAGGCCGGACACGAGGCTCCGTAGTGTGAGCACCTGAGTCAGCGGCTTCCTGGAGACGGGCTGTGGGCAGGGCTGGGGGGGCGGGGGGACAGGAATTCTTGGGATGGTCACACAACAGTGTGAGCCCCCAAAGCACAAGACTGCACATTTCTAAAGGGTGGACTCCGGTGTGTGGACAGTGTTTCAGTGAAAAGCAGAGGTGGGAAGACAGGTCTTAAGAGACAGGGTGGCCCTGGCCGGGGCACGAGCCGGGGGAGGATTCCCTTCACGCACAGGCACACCGGCTGGGGCTGAGGCCGCTCGCCCGGCCCGGGAGGTGCGGCCGCCCCGCGGGCAGATGTGGGCTCAGGCGCCTGCCCGCCCGCTGGTGGGGGAGGAGGCCCTCCCGCGCTGGACTCTGGATCTGACTCCTAAGCACACGCACATCCTCAGGTCTGTCTCTGGTGGACGCTGGCGCTCTGTCCCATCGAGGCTGGAGCCACACCCAAGGTGACTGTGACCTCTAAGAGTGTACGTCTTGGAAGGAAGAGACGTGAGGGCTGCTAGCTCTGCCCGGGCCCGTCCGAGTCCCCAGGGAAAGCACACCCTTCCCAGCATTCCCTCTGTCCGGGGCCTGCAGCGTGGAGAGCGGAGCCCAGGACACCGGTGCAGCCCCGTGGCAGCTCCCTGGGGCAGGGACACTGTCTGTTTCTCTCTGGGATGTGCCACTCTTGCCTCCTTCTGAGCAGAGTGGCTGCTCCCCTTGGTCTTGTAGTTATTCCAAGTGGAACAGTAGAGAGAGGGGTGCCCATGGCCCCCCAAGAACCACAGTGCAGGAGGGCGGCTGGTGGAGGGGCTACAGCCGGCCGGGCACGGGCCAAGGGCTTCTCCAACCTGGACAGCTTCCGGGCCCTGCTTCCTGGGAGCTAAGGCCGTGGCCCTAGGTGCCTGGCCAGCCTGGGGCTCAGCTGCCCCGGAGGTACTCTGTTTCTGCAGTGACTCTGTGGGTGCACCCTGGACACCCACAAAGGGCCAGGCCTGGCAGGGGTCCAGGAGAGGAGACAGTGCCCTGATACAGGAGCAGCTCTGCGGAGCACAGAGCAGAAGTGAGCTCAGAGGCCCCTCAGGGAGGAAGAGACAGCCATGCTGCGGGCCCAGCTCAGTGCTCTGCAGGGGCTCAGCAAGCCCAGCAGCCCAGTTTAGGTGCTGTGCCCACAGGAAGTGTTTCTCTGATTTTTTTTGTTTTTTGGGTTTTTTTTGGCGGTACAGGGGATCAAACTCAGGCCCTTGTGCATCCAAGGTTGGTGCGGTACCACCTGAGCTGAATCCCCAGCCCCTCGCAGGAAGTGTTTCTGGGCCGACTGAGGAGCCTGAGCCTGGGCCCTGAGCACCTGGCTCGGGTCTTACCCAGGGCCTGTGGCGGCCCAGCAGGGGCTGCTTCCCGGGAGCCTGGACCCCATCGGCAATTCCTGAGTCAGGGTGGAGACGGAGCTCCCCGGGGTCAGAGAAGCCTCCACAGGCACAGATCTGATTTGCGTGAACTGAGGAGGACAGTCTGAGAAAACCCAGGCCGTGCGGAGGAGCAGAGGTGTGCCAAGCCGGGCAGGGCAGATGGCAGATGGCAGCTGGGGGGCACAGCTCCCGACTTCCTGGCAAGCCCCCACCTGCACTGCCCGGACGGCCCGGTCAGCTCGACCATCTTGAGCCAGGAACAGGGCTTTTGGCTGTGCAGGAAGCAGGACTCCCGGAAGACCTCAGGAGCTAGGACCGCCGCGACCTGCCCCCTCCCCGGGGCCCAGAGGGCGCCCACCAGCCCGACACGGCTCCTGCCCACAGTGCCTCCTTTGTCCTTCTTGCGCTGTGGGCCACGGCGGGCCCTCCCCACGTTCTCAGGCAGGCTCAGGGAACGGCCCTGGGGTCCCTGCCCCCGCCCCTGGAAGTGGCGAGTCTGTGACCCCCAGCGGGAGGGCCTTCCCAGGGCAGTGTGTGTGTCTGTGTGTGTGTGTGTGCGTGCGTGCGCGCGTGCGTGTGTGCCCTGCCTCCGAGTCTCCCTCCACACTGTCAGGTGACGCACGGGCAGAGCTGCAGGTAGCTTCCGTAGTGGCTCGTGACAGCAGCATAGAAACCGTCCACACACCATGCCCACGCCTGCGACTCCGTGCCCTCCGCTCCCGTGAGGACCCGAGGCCTGCTGGTGGAAGTGGTGGCATCGCTGTCAGCCTGCTGGGCCCGGTGCATGTCCACCCAGCCCCAGCCCCCACGTCCCCACAGTCGGGCCACGCGTGTCAGGAGCCGGGGTCACAGGACGGGCACCCCGCAAGCTGATGGCCGGGAATCCCGGAGAGGTCTCCTTTCTCCCGGAAGCAGGCCGTGATCCCGCTGGGCCGGACGCAGAGGATGTGGAGGGCAAGACCCTGCCGAGCCGCCGGGCTGCCGGGCGAGGGGTGCGCTGGGAGGCGCTGCTTCCGAGTGCAGAGCTGGGGGCCGCCCAGCCGCGTGAGGGAGACAGTCACACCGGAAGCCAAGGGCACTGCCAGCTCGTACCAGCCGCAGTCCGCTCTTTGGGGTCCGAGGCCTAGGCTGGGCTGCACCAGGGGCCCAGGAGGAGGCGTCGGGTGCGGTGAAGCCACCGTGCAAGCAGCCGTGGTGAACGGCGAGGTGGGGCGAGGCGCGCCCAGCCTCGGGCAGCTGTGTGGCAGGCCGGGCTGGGGCCGCGGGGCTGGCCTCACCTCGGAGGGAGCCTCGCTGACCTGGGCGGCTGAGGGTGCGACCCCGCGGCCAGGAAGCCAGAGCTCCGCCCGGAGGGCTCTCTCTGCCCGCCCCCCACGGACAGGGCGCTGTGTGGACTGAGACTGCGCCCGCCAGGCACGGCCTGAACCCGCCGCCCAGGAGGTGGGCACACAGGGCACCCCGGACTGAACACGGGCTGGTGGAGGACAGCGGCCACCCCTCCCCCGCGGCGGGTGAGGACGGGGCCTTGGGAACCGGGCTCAGCCCGTGGCCCGGGCTTCTCCTCCCGCTGTGCCCGGCGAAGGAGCCCGGCCCTGCCCCACCCCGCGTCTCGGGCGCGGGGCCGTTCCCCTAAAGAGCTCCTGCCGCGCGTCTCCCCGGGAAGACCTGGGCTCCTAGATCTCATTACCTCTAATGAGCCCACCCGAGGCCGGAGAGGCGATTACAGACTCCACACCGCGGCCTGGAGCCGGCGCGAAGCCTCGGTCTTCGCCGCGTGCTGCCGCGTAATGAGAGGGCGAATCTGGGAATTAATGAGGACAGGAAAATTAATCGCAGGTTGCCAGGCTGTGGGCACCCTGGGAGACCTCCCGCGGCTCTGAGCGGGTCCAGGGCAGCGAGGTGCCGTCTGGGTCCCGAGATGGCGCCGCCTGGGGAGGAGGCCCCGTCCGGAGCCCCGAGGACCCGCTGTGTGGCCGGGGGGAGCCTCGCCTCTCTGAGCCGCAGGCCCCCATCGCCCGGGGGAAGACGGCAGCCTGACGCCGTGTCCTACTCGGGCTGCGGGCGCAGGCTGACCCCCAGGGCTCAAGCCCCGGCCCGGCGCGTCAGAGCGCCCACGGGAGGACGCTAGAGCCGTGTGCCCGGCCCCTCAGCCTTGGCACCAGGGTGCTTCTGGGAGAGGAGAAGGCCGGGCGGGGCACACCGGGCCAGCCCCCCACTCCGCTGCTCTGGGGGTGACGCTTCCGGGGTGGTCTCGGGACAGGTCCCCGCGGGAGCGCTTGTGGGCGCTGCGCCAGGGCGGAACGAGAGGGCCCTGGAGCTCGGGGCCCAGCGCAGCCGCGTCCCCGGGTCCGGCCGCCTGCCCTGCACAGCCTCAGGCCGGGGTCCGGGGTCCGGGGTCCGGGCTCGGGGAGGAAACGCGCAGCACCGCCGTCCAGCACGCTGGAGAAAGTGCTGCGCCACTTTTTGTTGAGGACGAAAATATAACAAATGTGTTTTCAATCCCCTTCTAAGGCCAGTAAGTTTATATAAAAGGCGTCTGGCTTTCCAGCCTCCTTCCGCAGAAGAGGCTCCGCTCCCTGCTGGCCCGGCCTTGCAGAAGGGCAGGGTGCTGGGTGATCAGAGCGAGGGGCCGGGCAGGGCAGGGGCGCAGGAGCGGGCGGCCGGCTCAGAGGCGGGGGGAAGCCCGCGGCTTGGGGGACAGAGAGCGGCGGGCAGAGGCCTCGAGGGCTCCTGATGACCACGAGCGCCCGGCTGGGCAACCTCTGGGCTCTCCGGGTGCCCCGCGCCCCCGGCCTGGGGACTCAGAGGCAGAGGGTCACCTGGGCCCCAGCAGGCTGTGTCTGCACCCTGGGGCCGTCGGGGGGGCCTTCCCGGGGCTCCAGGCAGCTCTGGAGATGGCCTTCCAGGCCTCCATGGCAAGACCCTGGGCCTCACGGTGTTGCCGGGGTGCGCGCCCTGCCTCAGCGCCCCTCTCCTCTCCCTGCTGTCCTGGGGAGTTGACCTCTCCTGTGCGGAGGGCCTGGGGGGCCCGGTCCGACCTCGGGCTCAGGGACATCTCTGCAGAGGGGTCGACTGAGATCCTGGGCTCACCTGAAAGGGACAGGAGCTGGGGACCCCCAGTGGGGACCAAGGGGTGAAGTTGTGTAGGAGAAAACTCTGCAGGTCGCACCCGGAGGCCAAATGGGGACACACACGGCTCCCCGCTGACCAAGTGTCCGGGTCTCCGGGTGGCTCCCAGCGGGTCTGGCCAAGTCCCCTCCTCCTGAGACAGACTTAGCTCCGCCCACCCCCGCAGGGGCATCCCGGGGCCCCCAGCTATGCTGAGTCTACAGCCCGAAGTACCTCGGGAACCTCCTTCCTCCAGGCCCTCTCCAGTCCCGGGACCTAATACCCAGCGGGGTGCCCCACCCTTGTGAGAGCTGGGGAGGAGCTGGGCCGGGCAGCCTGCGCGCCTGCCCGGCACTGTGGTTCAGTCGGGCCCTGCCTGCTCCCGGGGGTGGCAGGGTGGGCGGCCAGGCGGGCTGGGCTGGCCATGTTTCTGCTCATGGCAGCCTCTGGTTGCTTTAATAACCAAATGTTTTACAACTTCAAATATTTCTCCTTATTGGCCTGGAAAGGTCGGGGAGCTTAGCCTTGAATGTTTCCTGGACCACTGGGTCTGACCTTCAGTTAGCAAGGGAGGCTTCTGAGTCTAGATCTCATGGGCTTTTCAGCTTCTTTTGCTGCTTGTGGCCCGCTGGTTGCCTCAGTTTACCTATCTGTGTCATGAATTGAGTTGAACTCAGTGAGCCTCAGTGATGGGGTGTGTACAGGGCACTCCGGGCCCGATCTGGGGTTAGTTTGAAGTCTCGGTCATTTGGAGCTTCCTGGAACAGGGCGCAAGGGCATCTGCTGCCCATCACCCCGCTTCCTGGTCACCGGGCCAGGAAGGGTCTTGCGGGGCCCCTGGAGGCCAGTCACAGAGGAGCGGGTGTGGCTCGCTGCGGATGGCCTGTCCCTCGGCGGATCGCCTGCCTTCGGGAGGGTGCAGCCCCAAGGCCAGGCATGGGAGCGGACGTTCTGCCCCAGGCACAGCAGCTGCTGTGATGCCCACACCCGGTGGCCACAGGCGGCACAGGCCGGCTTGGCAGGAGCTGGCCCTGGATCCAAGCGGCCCTTCGATCTGCTTCTGCCACCCTCCCCGGGAGCTGGGGCTCCTGGGGAACCAGAAGTCTGGCTCTCGGGCCAAAGTCCTGTCTACACCGGCGGCGGCTGTGGGAAGAGGTCTGGCAGGGCGCGGGCCTCCGATGCCAGCCCACGGTGCCCCCACCAGACTAAGTGATTGTGGCGGGTAAACAGACGGTGGGAAGCTGGGGCCCGCCCTGCCTGTGATAAATGTGGTGATTCTCAGACGCGTCAACACGGTCCAGAGCATCCGAGGAGCCGCGGAACACCCCGCACACGGCTCTCTGGAAAAGGTAACAGGAAATCAGAGCAGCCGGAGGCTTGGCCCACACCACGCGTCCCTCGCGGTTCAGGAGCCGTTTGCTCAGACCAAGATCAACTTCAGCACCACTTTCCCGGAGAGGGGAAGACACGCTGCTCCTCTGACTCCTGCCAGGTGCCGCTGCGAGAGGAGCCGCGCAGGCCCCGGGCCGAGTGTCTGCGAGAGGCTGCGCTCAAGGGTCTGAGGAGAGAAGGCCCCTGTGCACGTGGCCCGTCGGCCGCACCCGGCCCTCGGCTCGTCCCGGAGAGGGCTGCTCGAGGCGGTGCGGAGGCGACGCGGCAGCGGACGTTTACATTTAAAAATGGTTTCCACGAAGAGACACTGCCACGAATCTCTCTCCACATCCGCCCTGCTTCAGACACGTGTATTCCATGGTCTTGCTGCTTTCTGAAGCCATTCTGGACGTCCCGGGGTCCGTGCAAGCTGTGATCAAAGCCAGTGGGTGCCGCTGCCGAGCGCCGTCAGAGGGGACTTGTGGCCGCGCGCGTGGCCCCCGCTGGCTCTTCCCAGCCGAGACGACCACAGAAGGTCTATGCTGTGAACCGAGCAGTCAGGGTCCGGAGCCCAGAACCGGGCAGGCACCACGGCACGATGAAAGACACTCGCTGTGTTTGCTACTCAATACGTGTTTTACAACTTAAATGTTTGCTGCATTTTTCAGCAAGGATAATATCCTGTCGTGCTTGCTAAGCTCTCAGAGATGGAGGGAGCCCAGAGGAGTTTCTGGAACTTGAGGCACCTCTGCGTGCCCCGCGCTGCACCCGATCACACCATGGCCGAGTTCTGCGGAGGAAACACGCTCCGGGAACCAGCTGCCTTCTGCGCCTTGGAGCCCTGGGGACCGGCCGGGGCCGCCTTCCCGGAGATGGCAGAGGAGCTTTCTGTGCAGGCGGGTTGGGGCGAGGAGCGGGTCCCGGCCTCCCTCAGAGAAGGGGGCGAGAGTTTCGGGTGGGGACAAGGCTGGGACCAGAGCCTGCCGGTGGGCGACCCCAGAGTGCGGCCTCCCAGAGCCCCCGTGTGCGGGCGTCAGAGGGGCTTCCCGAGGACGAGGGTTCGGCCCCCGTGACAGCCCGGCTCCCGCCCGTGCAGCCGCCCACCCTGGGCCTGCCCTCCGCTAGCCGCTCTGTGGACCTGGACGTGCCCATGTGACCAGGAGGATCGTGCCCACAGGTCCGGCAGCTCTGGGGCATCTCGAGTCCGAAGCGACAGTCACAACTGGGGAAGCTCCTCTGTCCCGGTCTGGGCCTGAGGTGCGATCGGACACCCTCGTACTCTGGATTCCCCAGGGTCCCTGTCATGCTGCGGTCGCTGACGAACAGGAGCAGGGACCTGAGAGCTGCTGGCCACGACCTCGGCTTCCAGTGCCTGCCGCTCCGCCTCCAGGAGAGGGACAGGCCAGCCAGCCAGCCGGGCCCGAGGCACAGACGACACCTCCCCGAAGTTGTGCCAGAAGGGAGACCCTGTGCCTGGGCCAGTGGGGGCAGCCCGCGTGTCTGTCCGGCCTCGGGCGGTGGGCACAGTTCCCAGGGGGCGGGGCGGGGCTGAGATCTGTCCCATGAGGACCCGGGGCGTCGGCGCCGCCTGCCGCAGCTGACCCAGTCAGGCGCGGGTATTTGATGTCGGGGCGAGGGTCACCTCTCAGTGCTGTCCCGGCCTTGACCTCCGTGGAAGGCCCAAGGTGGAGTCCTACTGGCTGGTCAGGCGCCGCACCTTGCGGGGGAGGGCGGGGGTGCCCCACGTTTCCCCACAGTTCATTCGGTCTGGACACGCGGGTGTTGGGGCAGCAGAAAGGCGAGGGATCGGTAACCGCAGGTGACAGGTGTCGGGCCCACGCCAGGTGACCTGCGGGGGCCTGAACCCAGGGTGACATCTGTGCAGAGGCCGCCCACCCGCAGGCCGCCCTGCTCTCGGCCCTGAGTCACGTCCTACTTAGCGCTGGGGATGGTTTCACTCTGCAGTTAAGTGATGTTTCATAAGGTCATCCGGCGGGGAGAAAGGCAGAGGCAGTAACCACAGGGCAGTGTGTCGCCAGAGGTGGCCACATCCCTGCCCGGCTCCGTGCCCACGGGCTCTGGTGCTTCCAGCAGGTCTGTGGGGCGCTGGGGCGGGCTCTGTGCGTGCCAGCGGGCCAGGCTGCGCTTCGTCTGCTGCCGGCCTCCGACGCCCCTGGCTGGAGCGCGGCCTGCAGACTCGGGCGGAGGCAGCCTGAGGAGAGGGGGGCTCCGGGGCCGGGCTGCGTCGGGTCGGAGGCTGGAGAGAAAGGGGGGCAGTCCACCAAGGCCGGCTCCAGCGCTTGGAACGATGGTGACAAGTTAAACCCTCACTTTCTTCCCGCCCTCACGGTGGCTGCAGGCTGTACCCGGCGTGACTCCGCCGAGGGACAGGACACAGGCCAGGGAGGGGCTGAGCGAGGGCGCGGCCTCCGGCTCCATCACTGCAGCCCCGGGCCTGCCGGCTGCAGAGGCTGCTGCTCAGCTTCCCACCCAGCAGTGCTCATGAAAGAGGCCCGTGACAGACGGCACATCCGTTCCTGCTCCACCCCTGGGTCCTGGGCCCTGCCCTCGGGGGCTTTCCCGGCACCGGCGCCCAGCGTGCCTCCTGGGCCAGCTCGGGCTCCTCCTTGGAGTCTGAGTGTCCCAGGACTCTTCTCTCAACCGCCTCTGCTGTACGGCCCTGCCCTTGATCTGGACAATCTAAGGCTGTGGAAAAACCCACAGGATGAAGGCCAGGAAGCTGAGTTCCAGAACTTTCCACCCAACAAAGCCATTCTCTTTTAACAATAAAAATACTCATGTTTGAACATGAGCTCCCAGAAAGCCAGTGTCCAGGGTAGAACACAGACTTGGAGACTCAAGTGAATCTCCAGCCGGCTGCCACATTGACTACATCACATCACCCGGAGCTGTCTATCTGATGGCTGTGGTCATGACTGAGCAAAATTATGCCATGCTGAACTCGGCACTTGGCAAGTAGTAGTACACGGTCAAGGTGGACACCCACCCTTGCCTCCGACAGCCAGCTCAGACTCCACACCTCCATC
>PVIC010037294.1:0-18142 GCA_004025085.1 Thryonomys swinderianus | reverse complement strand
CAGCCAAAGGGTGGTCTGAAGATAAGGAAGAAGAAAGCTAACCTTGACTCAGTTTCTCTTACAGCACCTGCTCTAGCAGCCTGTGCACCACAAAAGTGATCCATGACGTCAGTGATGTCTTAGTTACTTTCCTCACTGCTGAGATGAAATACCTGACACTCAAAGTTAAAGGAGGGAAGTTGATTTAGCTCACAGTTTGAGGCTTGCCTGGACTACATAGTGAGCTCAGAGCCAACCTGAACTACAAAGCAAGACCCTGTCCCAAAAAAAAGACTAAAGGGGCCGGAGGGTTAGCTCAGTGGTTCCGGCGCCTGCCTCGAAAGCGCAAGGTCCTGAGTTCGATCCCCGGTAACCACATATAATGCTGGGCGTGGAGACACACCCACCAACAATCAACACCTCATACCACAGTGCCGGACTTGGTGGCTCACGCCTGTCATCCCAGCACTCGGGAGGCAGAGACGGGAAAATAGCTGAGTTCGCGGCGGTTTGCCTGGGCACCATAGTGAGCTCAGGGCTAGCCTGAACTACAAAGCGAGACCCTGTCTCAAAAAGCAAAAAAAAAAAAGACTAAAGGACTTAAACTGTAGTCTTTAAAAGAATCCTACATCTCATGGTATGTAACTTACACTCAACAAAATTGTTATGATTTTAATGGTTTTTAAAAATAAATGGTATTAAACCAGGCATGGTGGCACAAATCTCTAATCCTCATTTTCAAGAGGCTAAGGCAGAACTGGGAGGGGTTCATGGCCAGCCTGAGCTACACTGTGAACTCAAGGCCAGTCTGAACTGTATAACAAGATCCTATCTCAAAAAACATAAACGCTCAAAAAAATAAGCACTGTACAAAATATCCTATATAACATAAATCATCTGGCTCTTGTTACTAAGAGACCATGTAATGTTTATGTTAAAATTCTAGTATGAAAAGATTAAGATCATTCAAGTCAAAGAAATACAAATTAAGGGCCGGAGATTTAGCTCAGGGGTTCTGGAGCCTGCCTCACAAGCCCAAGGTCCTGAGTTTGATCCCGATAACCACACAGAATGCTGGGCGTGTTGACTCACACCCACCAGCAATCAATACCACATACCACAGTGCCAGGCATTGTGGCTCATGCCTGTAATCCCAGCACTCGGGAGGCAGAGGCAGGAGGATTGCTGAGTTCGCAGCGGCTTGCCTGGGCACCATAGTGAGCTCAGGGCCAGCCTGAACTACAAAGCAAGACCCTGTCTCAAAAAAAAAAAAAAGAAAGAAATACAAATTAAAATATAATACTGCAAGTTTTCTCATGTATCAGACTAACAATGATGATGAAGTAGAGCTGTAGTGGTTTTCCTCACAATAGCCTACTCTTCATCTTTCAGGTTGTACTTTCATTTTGCTTTTCCTCTTTTACTTACCCAAACTCACTTTGCAAAACCAGTTTCTCCTCCAATTCTTTGCTTTTACTTTTACAAATAAAACCTGGCCACTGATAAAAAAAATTTTTTTTCATTATACCCCAGGATGGTAAAAGGTAAGGAAATCAAACTTCCATGCACACTGATATACTGATATATTTTATAGGGCAATTATAGCTTTTACTTTTTTTTTTTGAGACAGGGTCTCGCTTTGTAGTTCAGGCTGGCCCTACAACTCACTATGTAGCCCAGGCAAGCTTGGGACTCAGCAATCCTCCTGCCTCTGCCTCCCGAGTGTTGGGATTACAAACGGGAGTCACCACGCTCAGCACTGTATGTGGTTACCAGGATGAACTCAGGGCCTTGCGCTTGCGAGGCAGGCGCTGGAACCCTGAGCTAAATCTCTGGCCCACTTTTTTTTTTTCTTTTGAGACAGAGCCTCACTTTGTAGTTCAGGCTGGCCCTGAGCTATGTAGCCCAGGAAAACCTCAAACTCACAGCAATCCTGTCTCTGCCTGCCAGTGCTGGGATTATAAACATGAGCCACCACACCCAGCACTGTGGTGTCTGGTACTGATTGCTGATAGGCCTGAGTCACCACACCCAGCATTATGGAATGTGGTTACCAGGATCAAACTCAGGTCCTTGCATTGGTTAGCTAGGCAGATGCTGAAATCACTGAGCTATATCTCCACCTCTATTTATTTTAATTACAGCTGGAATCGAACTCAGTACTTGCTAGGCAGGCACAGGAACACCTGAGTTAAATCTCCAGCCCTATTATTATTTTTTTTATTACAACTTTTAAAACATAAATTTCAGGCTGGGTGGCATGAGCTACCATGGCCAGCATTGTGCTGTGTGCTGATTGCTGGTGGGTATGAGCCACCACGCCCTATATTGTATGTAGTGTGTGGTTACCAGGATCTAATTTAGGACCTTGTGCTTGCTAGGCAGACGCCAGAAAAACTGAGCTAAATCCCTGTCCACAAATTAATTTATAAATGCAATTTGTATTGAATTTAAATGGGGTATCACATTATGTCCCACTCTAGTATTAGTTTCCCCATGCAAGGATCCCAACCTGTCATTCCAGCCATACCAGCTTGTTCTTCCTATGAGAAATGAATCATGCCTATAATATCAGAATTTAAATGGCTGAGGCAGGAGAATCACTATAAATTCAAGACTATGCTGAGCTACACAGTGAGTTCTAGGACAGGATGAACTACATAGTGAGACTCTGTGTCACAGGAATAGCCTTGAACTCACAGAAACCCTCCTGCCTCTGCCTCCAGAGTGCTGGGATTACAGGCATGAACTACCATGCCTGGCACTGTGGTGTGTGGTGCTGATTGATGGTATTGTGGTATGTGGTTACTGGGGATCAATTTGAGACCTTGCATTTGCAAGGCAGATGCCGGAAACACTGAGCTAAATTCCCAGCCCTCTCACAAATTTTTAATTTTTTTAATTAAAAAAAAAAAAAGGAATCAGTCCAAACATTTCAGTATCCTCTAGAGTGATCTACTACTCATTACATAACTACAGCTTTGAATATAAATTATATGAACTGAAAGAACTATGTGCACCTGCATCCGCTACATGACATTTTAAAATAAAAATTAAAATGCAAGGAAAGAAAATGGAAGCACAAGGTAGGAGCAATAAGTAGCACTCACCATTCCTGCCATCCCCGCTGTTCCAGCCTCTCTCAGGCCTTTGCTACACACCGAACTCCTGCCTGAAACCCCATGGGCTTCTGATCACCTGTCCACTCCCACAACCTTTTCAAACACAAGCTGCACACAGCCCCACACAGTGCTCCCCTCATCCCAGCCAGAGCACTTCACACACCAGAACACCATCCACTCCAGAGAAAACTGCTTCTGCCTCATCCTCAGCTGTGGAAAAGCTTATCTTTCCCACCAGAAAGAAAATCTGTCTAGGACACAACCATCAAGGGCACAATCTGTGTTTCAGCCATGTTGTATACATTATTTCATAAATAAATTAATTTACATTTCATTAAAGCATATAATAATGACAATGGCAAGAATCTAAAACTATTTAAAACCCTGCCTTTAATTATGTATTTTATTTTTTACATAGGACAAACATTGTGCTTCTACCATACCATCCACTGGGATAAGGCAACAACAGCCAAATATGTTGCAATTCTGATTCTTCTTTCCTTTCAAATGAGACTGTCTCTGATATGTGACTACACCACAGCCTTATCTAGTGAAGACGACACTTCTAGCTTCTCTTGCAGCTATCTGTGACCCTACAACTTTATTATAATGAAAGAAACATTGCAGAAGTGATGTATGAAATTTCTATAAAGTATCCACAGGACAGAACGCATCCAGCTTTTGCCCTTTACCACACCTGCAGTATGAATACAGAACTGACCTAAAAACCTGGAGATGCTATCTTTAATTAGAAGGAGAAAGCCACATGCCTTAGGCTTAGTTTTCTAAAAAGGATAAAGGTACCATACTGGTTAGGACTGTCTATGGAGTTTCATGAAGAAAAGGAAACAATCCAGTTTAAGCCATCGTATCTTTGTTTTCTGATACAGCCAAACCTAACACACTGAGAAGTTATAAAAAGAGTATTGTATATATATTTTGTTCTGGTTGTACTTGGGATCTAACCCAGGAGCACTCTGCTATATCCCTGCTATATTGCACTGTCTAACCTTGAATTTGCAGTTAGCCTGTCTTGGCCTGCAGAGTAGCTAGGACTACGGGCAGGTGTCCCTACATGTGTCTAATATGTACTTATTAGGTACTGGCTCTGTTAAACAATTTCTAATACAAGGGTTGGGATATAGTTCAATAACAGAACCCTTGCCTACTATGTGCAAGGTCCTGAGCTCAATCGCCAGCACTACAAAAAATTGTGAGTGTGTATCTCTAATATACATTAAAATTAGGCTCAAGCCGGGCGTGGTGGCTCACGCCTGTAATCCCAGCACTCGGGAGGCAGAGACAGGAGGATTGCTGAGTTCCAGGCTTGCCTGGGCTACATAGTGAGCTCAGAGCCAGCCTGAACTACAAAGTGAGACCCTGTCTCAAAAAAAAAAAAAAAAAAAAAAAAAGGCTCAAAATTGGCTCAAAATAAAAACTCTGCTGGGCATGGTGGTGCATGCCTATAATCTCAGCTCTCAGGAGGCATGGGCAGAAAGATTTCCAAGAATTCAAGGCCAGTCTGGATTATACAGTGAGTTCAATGCCAGCCTGAGCTACAAAGTAAGACCCTGTCTCAAAAATTTAAAAAGTAAATAAATACACATTTTCATTATTCAAATAATTAATAAGATTTAAAATACTTTTTATTGGGATTGTTTATCAAAAATCAGCTTCCTGGGCCACAGATTTAGCTCAGTAGTTTCAGCACCTGCCTCACAAGCACAAGACCCTGATTTCGATTCCCAGTAACCACATACAATGCTGGGCGTGGTGACTCATGCCCACCAGCCATCAATACCATATACCACAGGGCCAGGCGTGGTGGCTCACGGCTGTAATCCCAGCACTCGGGAGGCAGAGGCAGGAGGATTGCTGAGTTCCAGGCTTGCCTGGGCTACATAGTGAGCTCAGGGCCAGCCTGAACTACACAGCGAGACCCTATCTCAAAAAAAAAAAAAAAAAAAAATCAGCTTCCTAGTCAAGCATCATCACAAACACCTGACTCCCAGCACTCTGAAAGGCTGAAACAGGAGGAACACAAATTCAAGGCCAGCCTGGGCAACTCAGAGACCCTGTCTCAAAATAAAGGAGCTAGGGATATACTTCAATGCAAAGGCCCTGGATTCAATACCCAGTATAGGGGGAAACAATCAAATTCCTAAATATACCCTGAAGTTAGGAGATTAAACCAAAAGTTTCATTTGACTAATCAATGTCAATTGCACTCCTTACATGCAAAGCTGCACAGCCTGACCTGCAGTATATTGGCTGGCAATCCCCAGAGGCTCCAGAACCTGAGTGGAACTCTCTGCCTGGCCCTTTCCTAAGCCTTCCAGCTACCTGCACCATCTCCCAATTCCATATTCTTATTCACACTGAGCATAATATGCTTAGTCTTCAGCTTTGATCTGTAACATAATCACATATCATCACAGTGCTCAAAATTTACACTCCCAGGGCCAGAGATTTAGCTCAGTGGTTCCAGCGCCTGCCTACCAAGTACAAGGTCTTGAGTTCGATCCCGGTAAACACATCCAATGCTGGGTATGGTGACTCACACCCACCAGCAGTCAGTACCACATACCACAGTGCTGGGTGTGGTGGCTCAGGCCTGTAATCCCAGCACTCGGGATTACAAAAAACAAAAACATAATTAAATAATTAAATAAAATAAAATAAAATTTACACTCCCATTACCAAAATTAGAGTCATCATATTACCAAAATGCCCCAGCAGCTATCACCAATGGTGGGCCACTTTTCTAAATGGCAAGCTCTCTTCATCATCTGACATAGCCAGACTCTGTCTAAAAATAATTTTACAAGGACTGAGCAAGTATCTCAATAGCAGAGCACTTGCCTAGAATGCACAAGGCTTTGGCCTTAATCCTCAGTACCACCAGAAAAGGGCAAAACCTGATTTTTTTTTTTTGGAGACAGGGTCTCACTTTGTAGTTCAGGCTGGCCCTGAGCTCACTATGTAGCCCAGGCAAGCCTGGAACTCAGCAATCCTCCTGCCTCTGCCTGCCAAATGCTGGGATGACAGGCATGAGCCACCACACCCAGCACTGTGGTATGTGGTATTGATTGCTGGTGGGCGAGTCACCATGCCCAGCATTGTATGTGATTAGGAGGACTGAACTCAGGACCTTGCACTTGCCAGGCAGGCGCCAGAACCACTGAGCTAAATCTCCTGCACCCAAATCAAAATATTTAAAGCTATACCCACTCTATGGAAGTAAAGACAATTTGACTCTACCATCTACAGGTTTACAGGAGCATCTGCTTTTCCTACACCGGCCATTGCTAAAGTTGTTCATGCTAAGCCCTTACACAGGAACACAGCATCCAACACTGTTCTTCACACTGAGAGAATGTGCTTTATGATCTAATCTCCTCAGACATGCTTTCAGGAGAATATATAGCCCTAAAGAAAACAGCCTAAATGATTCTAAGATGAACTGTTTGCTACATTTGTACACCACTGAAATCTAAATAGCTCTTACATACTTTACCTAGAATTCTTTTTTTTTCTTTTTTTTTTTTTTTGCTTTTTGGAGACAGGGTCTCGCTTGTAGTTCAGGCTGGCCCTGAGCTCACTATGGTGCCCAGGCAAGCCACCGCAAACTCAGCAATCCTCCTGTCTCTGCCTCCCGAGTGCTGGGATGACAGGCGTGAGCCACCACGTCCGGCATTGTGGTATGCGGTGTTGATTGTTGGTGGGCGTGTCTCCACACCCAGCATTATATGTGGTAACCGGGGATGGAACTCAGGTCCTTGCACTTGCGAGGCAGGCGCTGGAACCACTGAGCTAACCCTCCGGCCCTTACCTAGAATTCTTTTCATGCTTAAGTGCATAAAATAATGATGTAGCTGGGCCGAGGGTTAGCTCAGTGGTTCCAGTGCCTGCCTCACAAGCGCAAGGTCCCAAGTTCGATCCCCAGTAACCACATACAATGCTGGGCGTGGTGGCTCATGTCTGTAATCCCAGCACTCAGGAGGCAGAGACAGGAGGATTGCTGAGTTCAAGGTTTGCCTGGGCTACATAGTGAGCTCAGAGCCAGCCTGAACTATAAAGCGAGACCCTGTCTCAAAAAAAAAAAAAAATAATAATAATGATGCAGCTTACAAAGCACGGTTTCTAAATGTCGATGCACAAAATATCTAATTCCAAACATAAACATATATAATGGTATAATTAAAGGACAACTTTCTGCCTTCAAAGGGTTTATAATCATATGGAGAGAAAACAGTTACTATTAGGACTGGAGATTTAGCTCAGTGATTCCAGTGCCTGCCTAGCAAGTGCAAGGTCCCTGGTTCAATCCCTGGTAACCACATACAACAATAACAGGCATGGTGACTCACGCCCACCAGCAATCAGTACCACACACCACAATGCGAGGCCTGGTGCCTCAAATCTATAATCCCAGCACTCGGGAGGCAGAGCCAGGAGGATTGCCAAGTTTGAGACTTGCCTGGGCTACATAGTGAGCTCAGCTGAGGCCAGCCTGAACTACAAAGCAAGACCCTGTCTCAAAAAAAAAAAAAAAGGGCCGGAGGGTTAGCTCAGTGGTTCCGGCGCCTGCCTCGCAAGCGCAAGGTCCTGAGTTCGATCCCCGTGACCACATACAATGCTGGGCGTGGAGACACGCCCACCAGCAATCAACACCGCATACCACAATGCTGGACGTGGTGGCTCACGCTTGTAATCCCAGCATTCGGGAGGCAGAGACAGGAGGATTGCAGAGTTCGCGGCGGCTTGCCTGGGCACCATAGTGAGCTCAGGGCCAGACTGAACTACAAAGTGAGACCCCCTGTCTCAAAAGCAAAAAAAAAATGTCCTTAGCAGTTTTTCATGGTGTGCTCATTTGTGTTTGTTTCGTGACAATGAAGATTGAACACAGGACCTTCAAAAAGAGCTATATCCTATACCCTTTTTATTTTTTATTTTGCTAAATTGCTAGATTCCCCAGGCTGGCCTCAAACTTCAGATCCTCCTCAAACTTCCTCACTGAACAGGCATATGCCACCACATCATACAGAAACTTGATTCAAAGTCCACATGGTAGAAATAACAGTTAATAGCCTTCCAAGAGTAGATCTTCTTCCTTACATTGTCCTTTTCTAATCATTTGTTCTAGAGGAAACCAAAGACCATGTCATGAGGTCACTCAAGAAACCCCATGAAGAGGCTCATGGAGCCAGCTATTGAGGCCTCCTGCCCAAACCACATAAGTGAGCCATTCTGGAAGCAAATCCTTGTGTCCCAGCCACACCATCAGATGACTATGGCCCAGCTAACACTTGCCTGCAATGGAGGTACCTCTGTACCACAACCACTCAGGCAGGCCTCTCCCAAACAACCTACAAATCCTGGAAGTATCAACAGTAGTATTGTCATTATTTTTAACAGTAGTTTGTAATACAGCAACAAATAACCCAGTCCCCTAATGCCCTTTATCTTCTAACACTTCTGTGCATACCAATGGCCAGTGTAAATTATCACTTCGAGAAGACTTTCTCTTCATCTTTACATATTTATTAGGCTTAATCCAATGTGCTATAGAGTTGAGTATGTGTTTCTGCTTATTATTTGAATGATTCTTGCCAGCACTTACGTATTAACTGCAGTTGTCCAAAAGTGAAGTGAGTAAACCCTAAATGTAATAAGAATGCTGCTCTAAGTGGAGCTTAAAAAAATATTTCCTTGGGGGCTGGAGATTTAGCTCAGTGGTTCCGGCACCTGCCTCCCAAGCGCAAAATCCTGAGTTCAATCCCAATAACCACATACAATGCTGGGCGTGGTGACTCACACCCCCCCCCAGCAATCAATACCACATACCACAGTGCCAGATGTGGTGGCTCACGCCTGTAATCCCCACATTTGGGAGGCAGAGAGGAGGATTGCTGAGTTTGAGGCTTGCCTGGGCTATATAGTGAGCTCAGGGCCAGCCTGAACTATAAAGCAAGACTCTGTCTCAAAAAAAAAAAAAAAAAAAAAACAAAGGTTTGCTAGGGGTTTAGCTCAGTTGTACCACACCTACCTAGTAAGCATAAGGTCCTGAGTTTGATCCCCAGTACAAAAAAAAAAAAAGTAGGGCTGGAGATTTAGCTCAGTGGTTCTAAATTCAATCCCAGTAACCACATGCAACAATACCAGGCATGGTGACTCACGCCCACCATCAATCTAATACCACATACCACAAAGACCAAGCATGGTGGCTCATGGCTGAAAAAAAATAAACTTGGGCCAGGGATTTAGCTTAGCAGTTCCAGCATCTTCTCACAAGCACAAGGTCCCAAGTTCGATTTCCCTGTAACCACATACCACAATGCCAAGCATGGTGACTCATGCCTGTAAATCCCAGCGCTGGGGAGGCAGAGATAGGAGGATTGCTGAGTTCGCAGCTTGCCTGGGCTACATAGTGAGCTCAAGGCTAGCCTGAACTACAAATCTAGACCTTGTCTCAAAAAAACAAAAACAAAACAAAAAAACTTGCAATCCTCCTGCCTCAGGTTTTTTTTTTTTTTTTTTGGAGTAACAAATCAAACCCAGGGTGCTCTGCCACTGAGCTACATCCTCATCCCTTTTTATTTTATTCTGAGACACGGTCTCACTAAATCATCCAGGGTGGCCTCAAATTTTCAATCCCCCTGCCTCAGGCTCCTGAGTAGCTGGAATTGCAGGCATGCACCAACAGGCCCAGTACAGGACTTTTAAATCTTACATTTCTGTTCTACTTTTCCTCAATAACTGAAATAACTTTGAAGACTTTTTATTGCTTGCAACCCAAGCACCCTAATCAAAGCCCTTAATATTCTCATAACTAGCTTAAAATTAGCATTATGAACCACAGCTTCAACTTCTGAAGCAAAAACTTAAGACAAACAGGCTCTGAGATTCTTTAAATATCAGGTAGCCTATATTTTAGAGGTGATATCATTTGTAATATTAATATGTAAGGAAAAATTTCAGTCAAATATATTGTTTATGTCTGCTGTCTGCAAAGTTTGCCAATTAAAAGCAATGTTACACAGGCACAAACAAACGAATCATTTCACAAAAAAAAAAAAAAAAAAAAAAACTAACTCTTGCATTACTGGGGAATCCAACACCAGGGCCACCACTGAGCTACATCCTAGCCCTTTTTTTAAATCTGAGACAAGGTCTCACTAAGTTACTCAAGTGAGACTCAAACTTGTGATCCTCCTAACTCAACCTCCCTCAGTGCTGGTATTATGAAAAATATATTAGCAGTACTATCTGATCTAGTTACCGAACACAGAAACCTATATTATATTTTTTTGGGGGGGAGAGAGTACCAGGAACGAACTCAGAGCCTCTAGCTTTTCAGGCAAGCACTGTTCCATCTGCTAAGCTATTTCCCCAGTTTAAGAATCTGAATTATATCTTGGAACACCAATAAGGTAGTCATACAAATCACAACTACAACCAAAACTCCAAGTTAGTAAATGTATTTGCCATGTGGGCAGGTTTATTTGTAGTCAAATATTAATTAAAACAGCATAAAGCCAGGCATGGTGACTCATACATATAATCCCAGCACTCAAGAGGCAGAGGCAGGAGAATTTTGAGTTCAAGGCTTGCCTGGGCTACATAGTGAGTTCAGGGCCAGTCTGAATTACAAAGCAAGACCCTGTCTCAAAAAAATAAAAATAATAAAATGGCATAAGCAATCTAAGTAATTTTCTAACACATACTTAAATGACTACTTCTCCTCATTAAAAAACACTAGAGGGCTGGGCGTGGTGGCTCATGTCTGTAATCCCAGCACTCGGGAGGCAGAGACAGGAGGATTGCTGAGTTCCAGGCTTGCCTAGGCTACACAGTGAGCTCAGAGCCAGCCTGAACTACAAAGCGAGACCCTGTCTCAAAAAAAAAAAAAGAAAACACTAGAGGGCCAGAGATTTAGCTCAGTGGCTCCAGCGTCTGCCTAGCAAATGCAAGGTCCCTGGTTTGATCCCCAGTAACAACATACCACAATGCCAGGCATGGTGGCTCACGCCTGTCATCCCAGCACTGAGGAGGCTGAGGCAGGAGGATTGCTGAGTTTGAGGCTTCCCTGAGTTACACAGTGAGCTCAGGGGCCAGCCTGAACTACAAAGCGAGACCCCGTCTCAAAAAAAAAAAAAAAAAAAAAAGAATTAACAGTTACTTAAATGAGATTCAAGAGGAGTTCCTAGTTGTTAAAACTATGAATAAGCAGAGCATAGCATTATCAGACACTGATTTTCTAAGAATAATGTATTGTTTCAGGATGTGTGCTCATAATGAAGTTCACAACTAGGTTACACCAGACTCAAACACGTGAATTTTCTGTTATCTTAATCTTTAAATCAATTGCAAAAGTAGCTGTCCAAATCAGTTAGCAGAAAACATACTATTCTCAAAAGAACTTGGCATGTACAACCTTATTTTATTACTTAAATGTTTTTCTGATTACTGAAATGTGAACAAGATGTTAAAGACTCAAAAGCAATTTTAAAGTAATGGGTGCTTAAGAAATCCATAATAATATTCAACATATTCAGGGTTGAGCAGGTTTTTTGAGTCTTGCTATATACTCCAGGCTGGCCCTAAACTCACTGTGTAGCCCAGGCTGGCTTTGAATTAACAGTGATCCTCCTGCTTCAACCTTCCCTGTGCTTGGATAACAGGTGTGTGTCAACACACCTGGTCCATGTTCAAGTATTGAGAAGGGCACAGATCATATTCTTTTGTGTATGTGTGTATAGCACCTAACATACTGCAGTTCAATATTTGCTTAATATTACATATAGTTCTCTCAGTACTGTATTATGATTCCATTTTTCAAAATTCTACAGATCAACCATTAAGTCAAAATTGGAAAATTAACTGGTCTTTTTTATTTCTTGATTTGGATTACCTTTTTAGTTGAAATTAGTTCTCAGTTACTCTTGTTTCCTTGCAACAAAATATGAGCAAAGAAAAACCTAGACTGAAATTACCTGATTCTATTCACTGGATAACATATTTGAACTGTTCACACCTCACTGTAAAAGACACACAATTTTAGAGACTATGCTTCCAGTTTGGGAAGCAAAGTAAATCAGAAACCACATTATGAGTTGCAAACTAACTATTCACTGCTTTAAAACAATTGAAATGGGCAAGGATCTGTAATAATAAAAGTCCTTCATGGCATTTATCAAGCAGATTATGTCTGAAACTTACTGCTAGTTTAGAAACTTTACAGCAAAACTTCAGCCCTCTTCTACGTAATTTGTATACACATTCCTCATATTCTCAAGTCTCCTTTTTTTTTTTTTTTTTTTTTTTTGCTTTTTGAGACAGGGTCTCACTTTGTAGTTCAGGCTGGCCCTGATCTCACTATGTAGCCCAGGCAAGCCGGGAACTCAGCAATCCTCCTGTCTCTGCCTCCCGAGTGCTGGGATTACAGGCGTGAGCCACCACGTCCGGCACAAGTCTCCATTTTTAAAAAATCAAATCCATGGCCGGAGGGTTAGCTCAGTGGTTCCGGCGCCTGCCTTGCAAGCGCAAGGACCTGAGTTCGATCCCCAGTTACCACATATAATGCTGGGCGTGGTGGCTCACACCTGTAATCCCAGCACTCGGGAGGCAGAGACAGGAGGATTGCTGAGTTCGCGGCGGCTTACCTGGGCACCATAGTGAGCTCAGGGCCAGCCTGAACTACAAAGTGAAACCCTGTCTCCAAAAAGCAAAAAAAAAAAAAAAAATCAAATCCATAAGCCACCTGAGACTTACTTTATGTTGCTATTACTATTGAAGACATTATTGCAATGCAATGCCATTAGGTATGTAAAAATTCTCATTTTAGTAAGATTTCCCCTCTCCAACTCCTCCCCAGCGCCTCTGACCAGGCTAAATCACTTAGAAAAATCTCTCAATCCAGGGCTGGGATTTTACTTTCTATAGATCTGACTTTTTAAATGAGAGTAAAAACTTTTTTAAAAAAAAGAGTACTAGTGTCATATATAGTTCCCAACCCGACTGCAAATAAACCCTCTTATTTTATGTATTATTCCAAGATACACTATATTTCTCCTGAAAAATGGAAGAGTATAAATTCAAAGCCTTAAAAGTCACAATGTGTGAATACTTCTGAAAACAGAACAAATTAATGTCAAGACACAGCCAATAACATAATAAAGCCTCGATGTAACCGTGCCTGTCAAAGGGCATCTGTATTAGCAGCTCAGAGAAGTGTCATTTACAGAAAGACACTGCAACTGCCTTCAAAAGAAAATCATTAAACCTCGGCCTTCAATCTCCTCCCCCACCTTCTCCCTCAGGCTGGGTCAGAGCAATTAACCAGTAGAAGGTGCTCCATTCACACCAACCTCCATTCCTACCCAGAGCTAGGTTTACGCAAAGTGGCCTCTCAGCCCTGCCCAAGACTCAAAGAAACCTTCTACACCAGCCCCAAAGCTGAAAACCAGATCTTTTCTCAAAAACCTCTATTTACAAAAACAACCACCTCACTGAAATCTCAACAGCCAGCAAATCTGACCAGCACACCATGAGACTATTACTCTCTTTCTCTCTGTCTCTACCCTCTCTGTCCCCTCCCCACACACACACACTCCCAATGTTAACCTCAAATATAATCTTTATCATTTTAACAGAATTAGAAAAGAGGACCAAGGTGACATACACTACAATTAAGAGTCCAGTGAACAAATTGCTGTACCCAACAAAACTGGGGGAAATAAGGAATACAAAGCACCAAGAGTTGACTGTAAGGGTCATGCCAGATAAAGGGGGACTTTATCTCTACACACACCAAAAAAAAAAAAAAAAAAAAGAGCAGCAGAAAGCAAGGAAGAAAGGGAGACAAAAAAGAGGAGTCTCTGAACATGTTTCTCAGTGTCCTTTACTTTCCCCTGTACTCTTCTGCCCTGCAAGGTTCCAAAAAAAGGCCAGACATGAGAAGGGAAAAAGAAAGCTGAAAAAGCACCCTCCCTGCCCCCATCTTCCCTCCTCTCTCCCAAAAAGAGCTGTGTCTGTGCAAACCTAGTCCTAAATATGGGAGACAGAGAATGAATGTGTGTATGGAAGAACAATGAGCCCTCAGCCTGCCATTGTGTGTGTGTGTGTGTGTGTGTGTGTGTGTGTGTGGCTGCCTCTTTTCCCTTCAACCTCAACAACAAGGAGAGGTGGAAGCCAGGCTTTCCACCAGGCTAGGCCGGCCATCAAAAGCAAAACTGTTTTATAATTTACTGTGGAATTAACTCAGCAAGCAAGAAACATCTACCCAAAGATGATTTTATTATTGTACAGATTCAGCCTTCCTCCCCTCCCCCAACAGACTGAGACTAAAGAAACCAGTGTACACCAGACAAAAAGGTCTCTCTTGAAATGGAAAGCAATTCTCAAGGCTGTTTAAAATATGAACACAGACTGCATTAGCTTGTGTTATATTAAATGTCTGTTTTTGTAAACCACCAAGTTCACACTTTCACTAGTTATCCTAATTCTGTTTTTAAAAATTGCTTGGAGAAAACTATTCCAGGATTCATATAAAACTACTTTCTAAAATGTACCTTAAAATAGCAGCACATACTGAAACATTTAAAGCACCCAGTTTCTCAAGGACACATTTTGCTTAAATCAATGTTTTAAGTCTGTAATCCAGAAAAATTGTAAGCAAACCTTGGAAAAGAGACAGAGGAAAATGACAATTCGACAATGAATCATTTTGTTTTCCTTTCACCAACTTCTCAAGCAACCAGTTTCAAAGGAAACCTGCAATACTTTTCCCCTCCCAACACACACATACACACACACACGCCCCTCTTTCTATGTACAACTACTTCTCTACTTTCCATAACCCTGAAAAAAAGAAAAAAACAGCCAACCTCTATTCCTCTATCCGACAGAACTAAATGACTTAAGAATCCTATTCTACTCCAAGTAATTTTTGGTTTCATCATTTTATGATCACATAGAGGAGAGAACTACAGATGAGGAGCACAAAGGAGGAACCTCTCCCCTAATATGAAAATGATACTTTCCTAAAAGCGCGTCTCCAAGACCCCTAAATCCACAAACATTCAAGAAATTTATAGCTTCGGTCCCTGACTTCCTTCCCCTCCCACAGTTCGGCCAATAATTGAGTCACATGAATCGGTTTAACCTCAAACAAGCACGAGAGCAACCAACAGCGGGGGCCAAGCGGGTCACAAGGTACAGGGGACACTCGTCACCCGGCGCGCGGGGCCACGCAAGTCGCCGGCCCTTTATTCCCCGGCTGGCTGCAGCCGGGACCGCCGACCCCCAACTCTGACGGTGTGTATGCAGTGCGCTGCCCCCGGCTCAGCCGACCCCGCCATCGCCCGCGCCAGTGCCCGGGACCGAGGCCCCGGTCACGTACCTTGCCGAGGACGCTACACCATCCACGGAGGCGTGTAAGGCTGGCTCCGGAAGTGCGGGCGGGGACGGGGCGGAGGCGGCGAGGCCGCGAGGTGCTGGCCGAGGCCGAGGGACCCACCCGCGGGGACACGACGGGGCTGGGGCTCCCTGCCGCGACCTCTACCGCCACTCGAGCCCTGGTTCCCCTCCTCCACCACCACCACCACCTCCTCCTCTTCCTCCTCCTCCTCCTCCTCCTCCTCCCGGTCGGCCCGAGCCTTCAGAAGCGGAAGCCCAGGACCATGTCTGGTTTTGTTTTTCGCAGGGCGAGGGGCTCCCTGAGGAGGGTGGTGATTTTTTTTCCCCTCAACTAAGAGAGAAAATTAGGCAGAGACAATGTGGAGAGCGTGAGAAGGGATTAAGAGGGGGGGAAGAGGAGGCGGGGACCGAGGCCCAGACAGGAGAGCTGCTCGGGGCGTACGAGAGGAAGAAGATGCGGAGCGCGAGGGACGGCTCGCGGGCGGCTGTGAGAGCAGCGGAACCTCAACTATGGTGGCGGAGCCGCGGCGGGGCTGGTACGCCGAACCGCTGCCCACTCCCCGCTCGGGCCCGGCCCACCTCTCAGTATCGCTGGCCTCCATTGGTGTATCCCTGAGTGATGCGCGCAGGGGGCCGGGCCAATGGGAGGCGGAGGGCGGGTAAAGGGGTGGGCTTCCCCCGCCCCCTCCTTCCTTGTTAATAAAATGAGCAGAAGGAAGGAGGAGAGGAGGCCGAACTGGGATCTCGCGCCGGGTCGGTGACCTGGGCGGGTGAGCGACATCCCCCGCTCCGGGGCGTCTTTGTGCGCTCGGGCTCCTGGCTGCCCGCCGCGTTTCTCCTCCTGTAGGCCAGTCCCGGTGCTGATCAGCCCCGGACCAGCAGCGCGGCTCGGGCAGCTCCCAGGAGCCAACCGGCGGGAGTGCAAATGCTCCTGTTATTACCTGGGTCATCGTTGAGACGCAGGTTCCGATCCCGGGGGCGGGGGGGGGGGGGGTCAGAGTGTGTTCCAGAGATTTGCTCTTTGAAGACTCTTTCGAAATGAGGATGAGCGCTTCATAACGTTTTTTAAAATAATGTATGACAAAAGCTGAATTACATAAAAGCAAAATTAGTAAACTGCACTGCTCATTGGAAAAGCAAAAGTCTCACTAAGGAATAAAGAAGAGATCCTAACCACAGATACAATGAGAACTTGAGAAAGCAGCACTCAGCCCTATCCCCTAAATTGGAAGGATGGGAAAAGCCAAATATCATCTTTTTACTTTGAAGGATATAAGGATATAGTACTGTGTCCCACTGACCCCAAAGGCTGATATCACAGCGTCCTTGATCCAGTGAAGGGAGTAGAGGCAGGCTAGAAGTTCATCTCCTATTTAATATATAGAACTGAGTAGGCAGAGACAGGAGGATTGCTGAGTTCGCGGCGGCTTGCCTGGGCACCATAGGGAGCTCAGGGCCAGCCTGAACTACAAAGCAAGACCCTGTCTCAAAAAACAAAAAAACAAAAAAAAAAAAAAAAAATATATATATATATATATATATATATATAGAACTGAGGCGTTTGGCAATTTTCATTTTGAGCACTACCTTTTTTTTTTTTTTTTTGAGAGAGGGTCTCACTTTGTAGTTCAGGCTAGCTCTGAGCTCACTATGTAGCGCAGGCAAGCCTCGAACTCAGCAATCCTCCTGTCTCTGCCTCCCGAATGCTGGGATTACAGGCGTGAGCCACCACTCCTGGCACTTGAGCACTACTTTTTGAAAGGCATGTCATGTTTATTGAGTCCTCTCACAGACCCTGGCGTGAATCCAGGGTGAATCATTAGGATATGTTGGCATATTAATATTCTGTAAACGCTCATTGGTGTTCTTAACCACACATTCTTCCCTCAGGAGTTAAGGTCTCTAATAGCATAATTAATGGATAGAACATAGTTCAAGATAATTCATTCATCTACTTTAAATAAAGTGATAATTTTCTCTTCGGAATATCTCTTCAGATTTATAATTTGTACATCCGCCCAATGATCCATTTAAGAATTCGGACTCAATTTGGACTGTGACCCAAGAGATCTAAAAACCAAATGGTTATTACCATTACCTTTCTGTGTAACTTCCAGCAAGAAAAATAATTCTTTTTGTGTTGTTTCTTGAGACAATCTGTTTACTTCAAGCTGGCTTCCAACTCACTATGATCCTCCTGCCTCAGCCTCCTGAGTCCTAAGACTGCAAGCAGTGCACCACCATGCCTGGTTAGCAAGAAAATATTCTTTTTTTTTTTTGAGACAGGGTCTCGCTTTGTAGTTCAGGCTGGCCCTGAGCTCACTATGTAATCCAGTCAAGCCTCGAACTCAGCAATCCTCCTGTCTCTGCCTCCCAAGTGCTGGGATTACAGGCATGAGTTACCACACCCAGCATTGTATGTGGTTACCGGGATCAAATCCAGGACCTTGCTCTTGCAAGGCAGGCACCGGAACCACTGAGCTAAATCTCCGGCCCAAGAAAATTTTCTTTCAACTCTGAGATGGGAATGCTAGTTCATGTATCCTTACACATGTGATAATATGAGAGCTGAATTTTAGAGCATAATATAAAAAGTAAAATATTAAAAGTATACAGCTTTA
>PVIC010037293.1:0-18152 GCA_004025085.1 Thryonomys swinderianus | reverse complement strand
CCCATCAGTGAAAGGAGAGGACAGGCAGCATCTACTTTTTTTCCCAAAGCACTGATGGGTGCTTCACAACAGAAGGAACATTTTTAGTGCAGCATTCTTGGTTTTCTAGAGCAAAACAAAGTCTTTGAATATATTCACTTCCACCCCATCTTAAAACAGAAATGGCAAACCCGATTACTAAAAAGTTCTAAACTTAGTCTTGATCAAAACAAACTGCACACGCAGACAGAATGGGAATAAACCTGAAGCTGACACAGGAGTTTAACAGTGTGCCTAGTTACCCTAGACTTCCGTCAAAGCTCACAGCTAGAATGTTCCCAGAAACCAGCACAATGAAATGAGGGACTCACAAAATTCTAGGGCATTGAGGTCGGGCTAGAGATATACATAGGATCCACAGAAGAACTTTAGAATTTCATTGTTGGAAAACAGTATCAGATATCCTGATGGGCATCTTGCTGTGCAAGGCATTTTGGAACTGTGGAGTGCAGGCAGTTAGTAAGAAAACCACATGAAGGGCCAGGGATTTAGCTCAAGGAGTACTGTGCCTACCTTGGAAGCACAAGGTCCTGAGTTTGATCCTTAGTACTGCAACAAACAAAGAAAAACAAAACAAAAAATCCACACAAAAAAAAACCACACTGAGGAGGAGACAATCTAAGAAAACAAAGGGGGAAAGTTTAATTATCTGAAAAGGGGTATGAGTGGGCCTTCCCCTCTACATTCTGCTAGTCTTTACATCAGAAGAGCAACAAGACATCTCCTCTTTCTCAGTCCGAGGACTGGAAAGCAGGTCAATGTAAGTTTGCAACTGTAGCTGTCTTGGGAAGGCTGTCCGCTCTGGATCCCTTCATGACAGCCAAGAAAGAGACCCGAGAGGACAGAGGTTATCTCTGACACCAAGTCGGTCAGTGCTCTTGCCAGCAACAAAGCTAAAACCTATGCCTCTGAGTCCGTCTCTCCTAGTATTTGTCGACAAGGTCACTTAGAGTGGCCAGTAGCCTCCACTCTTCAGTGAAACAAGCAACTTTCATAATTACATATATTCTTCATTTAATGACCTTCCCAGTTAAATGATTGATCAGTCTTATAACTTGCTGCTTGGACTTGAAACCTGTCTTTTCGTGTGTGTGTGTGTGTGAAGTTTTGTACACCTTATTTACAGAGCCTCAATGTTTCTTTGTAGAGTACACCTTGTTTATATAGTAATTCTTTCTGGTTATACTGTATAGTACTGTAGTTTTATCTTGTTACATATTACAGTTATGCAAATAAAAGCAAAGCCATCACATTAGTTTCCTTTGACCCTTTGTTCTGAATATTATAATGTATATACTATATGTAATTCCTCATTTAGTGAACAATTAATTTAACCACCTAGTCACAGGAATGGAATTTGGTCTTTAAACAGGAGTGTCTGTAGCCTATTGTATTTTAGGCACATTCACAAAGCATGTGGTGCAAATAAACAGCATTCATGCGAAGACAAGAGTCTTAAAATATGTGCTTTGAAAAATGTATTGTTTCTACAAAGTCTGATGCTATGCAAAATAACTAGATGACACATTTTGGATATGGAGGCTCATATGAGGCTAGTTGCTTTGGCTCAATATCACACTTTTTTTTTGAGACAGGGTCTCGCTTTGTAGTTCAGGCTGGCCCTGAGCTCACTATGTAACCCAGGCAAGCCTCGAACTCAGCAATCCTGTCTCCGCCTCCTCATTGCTGGGATTACAGGCGTGAGCCACCACGCCGGCACTGTGGTATGTGGTATTGATGGCTGGTGGGCGTGAGTCGGCATGCCCAGCATTGTATGTGGTTTCCGGGGATCGAACTCAGGACCTTGTGCTTGCGAGGCAGGCGCAGGAACCACTGAGCTAAATCTCCAGCCCTGCCTCAATATCTAAAGTATGTATAGTTTTCCTGATGCAGAAGGGAGTAACTGGGGTGCAGTCTGATGAGACTTACCAGTCACATAAAACATAGAGCAGCTCTGCCACAGGGCCAGAAAAATAGGAAAAAAGCACTAATCGAAAAAAAACCCTTGGTTTTTCTTAGGTGATTCTGGAGATTGACTCAGGACTTTGAGCTTGTCAGGCAGGTATGGCTCCAATGAGCCACTTCCACAGCCCTACTGGGCTCACTAAGGATAATTTGCTTCCAACATTTCCTCAGGTGATAATAAAACTGGTTTTCTTGGAGTTAAATAAATCCTCAGATATAGGCAAACTCTTTTTCTGGTAGAAATGTCTCACATCACATAGGTGTACACCTTTTGTCAAGGGTTTTACATTTCAAACCACAAGTATCCATCGAACAATTATCTATCACTTATTCTTGGCTCTGGAATTGTTTTGCATTTGGCTCCTTATGCTCCTGATTAATAAGCTCCTTTATTACACACTTAGGTCTTTCTAGCCTCCAAAGTACTGCAGAAACAGACTAGGGGCTCCATTAATGCCAGTCTCATTGTCAAGGACATTTGGCATTTCCAGTGATTTTTATAGAGTCAAGAAGGTTTATGTCTTCGTGATATCTTATTAGTAGTACTTTAGTTTCCTTAGTCCCTTGTAAAATTGCACATTCAAAACACAGCTTCCAGCAATGTTCAGGTGTGTGGTCGGGTGTAACCTTGAAGAATTCATGGAAGCTGCTGAAATATCAGGAGAGAGAAATACAGGACAGACCACTTGACTGATTTGCTGAAGACCCTACCTGGACCGCATCTGTTTCGCAGTCACTACTGAGGAGCACTTTCCATGTCCCTGCTGTACTATAGGCCCCCTGGATTTCCTGACTGATTTTCCTCCCTGCTTTTTCTGACACAGGAGGAATCATTGCTGGAGCTCAGCTGATGTGATGATTTGTTGGTGGCTGCTGTATGTTAAAGTTACTGGACAACATGCATTCTTAAGAAAAATGAATTATTTTCATTAAACTACTTTGATAATAATCTGTCTAATACAGGGCCAGGGATTTAGCTCAGTGGTGCCACCATCTGTCTTGCAAGTGCAAGGTCATGAGTTTGATCCTTGGTACCACAAAACAACCCCCCATACCCACACAAAACTTGATATTATGTCTAATACTGACATTTTTCATTTAATGACCACTTACTTAATGGTGGTTTGAACTTATGACTGAGGTGTGAAGTTGTGATGTTCAGACTTACAACCTGCCAATCAGACTTACAGACCTATCTCTTGTTTATAGAGCCTCCATTTTTTTTTTTTTAAATCAGGGACTGAACTCAGGAACTTGAACTTGTGAGGCAGGTGTCAGAACCACTGAGCTAAATCTCCAGCCCTCAAAATCTTGCTTTGTAAAATATACCTCACTGACATAGTACTGAAATTGCTGATATAGTGTATAATTTATTTATTTATTTATTTATTTATTTATTTATTTATTTATTTATTTATTTATTTATTATTGAGACAGGGTCTCGCTTTGTAGTTCAGGCTGGCTCTGAGCTCTCTATGTAGCCTAGGCAAGCTTTGAACTCAGCAATCCTCCTGTTTCTGCCTCCCGAGTGCTGGGATTACAGGCATGAGCCACCACGTCCGGCACTGTGGTATGTGGTATTGATTGTTGGTGGGCGTGAGTCTCCATGCCCAGCATTGTATGTGGTTTCCGGGGATCGAACTCAGGACCTTGTGCTTGCGAGGCAGGCGCCAGAAACACTAAGCTAACCCTCCGGCCATATAGTGTATAATTTGTAGTATTATAGTTTTATGTTGTTTTGCATTACATTCCTCATATAAGACTTATCAAGTTGGAGTTTCCTTTGACCATTTCTTTATTCTGAATATTATAATGTATGTACTATGTACAATTACTCATTTAGTGACCAATTAGTCTAATGACGTGGCTGTAGGACCTGAACTTCATCATTAAATGAGGAGCATGTATTCCAGATCCATGGTATTGTTTAAAAATCACATTCCAGGAATATTTTCTGGAAGCCACCATTTCCAAATTGCTGCCAGCAGGATGCTTTTTATTGTTGGCTGTTCTTTATGAAATTTAATACATATTCATCAGCAGAGCACAGCATAATTCATTCAGGCACTTTCATTTTTATCAGCTACAGAAGGCTTTAGACTATGCTGGGAACCTCTGGGAGTCACCAGTGGTCAACAATAAAAAGCTTTTGTGGGTTCTTGTGGGGAGGGTGAGAAAAAGAAAACAGAGTTGACATCTGTTATCATAAGCCACTTTCAGAACCTTATCAGGAGTCACACAGTGCCATGGGCATTTTCAGGGTACAGGTCCCTGGGTATTCTTTGAGAAACTATACAAGACCCAGTACATTTTTAAGTAAATGGGTAGGAATCAAGTTAACTCATGGTGATTTGTCAGACAGAAATCATTTAATATGTCAAGTTAATTCTTATGGGCTCTTTAAATCTGGCCACATATTTTAGCAGTTGCTTATTTTCAAATCATCCATAGCATGGATTGTGTAGGTTTTGAAAGGAAAAAAAAAGACGACTTTATTTTTCCATCTTCAAAGGACATACCTATAACTTCAAAATAATAAACTGTATAAAGTTACTTATAATGATAAATACCACCCTTTCCATATAAGGTATGAGTTCAACTATCCTATATATCTTTGGAAAAATATAGACATGCCATCAGCACAAAAATATATTTCCAATAACTTATTTATCAACAATTGAAACTGTCTTGTCGTTTTCTAAGATGTCAGCGAAAACACCTTTCTTCCTGGGCCTGCCTGAGCCATGTGATACCTTGCTGATGAGTTTACAAATATTGCTTAAGAAATACAGTACTTTTGGCATCCTGACTTGCATGTTTCTGCAGTTTTTCCTCTAAATTTGCACTTGGCTTTGCCTTCACTTTGGCTTGTCTCTCTACTTACTGGGATGCCTGTGAAAGTGACTGGGGGAGACTGCCAAGAAACGCTGAAGCTGCTGCCATTGGGGGTGAACTTGGCCGATCCCGGAATGGTCACAGGGGGTGTGGCCTGTTGAGTAGAAAACAGAGACTTGTTATGAAGGAACAGTTGTCCTCAGAGACATAAGCTGGCACTACCAAAATAGTCTCAGGAAAGGTCTCAGCTGTATGACTGACTTAGACTAATTACCTAATGGGGGAGATTAAACAGAGTCAAAGGGAATAGATACAGACAGACTTCATGTATCTACCCAAGCAATCATCTTAGTAGGAGATGGCTTTTGACTGTTCACTTCTGAGAAAACACCTTTATTTTATATACATAAACTTATTTAAGACACCTATAGGACATTCTTCATTATCAGACTGGGAAACATATATGTGGAGAATTAACTGGAAAATGATAGGCCTGGATATTGGTATAATATTTTTGGGATGTAACTTAGTAATATGTATCAATATTCTTAGCATTCTGTGAATTACCTATCCTGCTTGTAAGAATTTACTCTCAGGAAAAGGATACCAGGATGTTCACCGCAAAGCCAGGCACTAAATATTAAAATCAGAAAACAACACAATATACCCAAGGAACCATTCAAATGTTGTTGATAAAGACTCACTGCTATGGGGAAATGTTCATGACAGATTAAATAGGGGGAAAGCAGATTAAATGCTGTACTGCAATAGATTTCATTTTAAAATGTGTATTCATCTTAAAATGTATTCACATAGAACAAAGTATTAAGGACACACACAAAATATCAACCAAGGAGCCTTCTGGTTATTTGGATTATGAGTAAGTTTTCTTTTCTTAATATGTGTTTAATACTTTCATGTTGCATATTTATAAAATACAGAAAGAAGTCATAATACTATGGATATAAGTTTTGGCAAGAACCTTCTAGATCATATAGTGAATGTTTCAACTCTTCATTATATGGATCGGCAAAATGATTTAATTTTGTTCAAGAGCATCACTTTTGACATAAAAGCAATACTAACAACAGATGAATGAATGATTTTTTGACACGATAGAGGTCAAGAATGAAATCTATTGCATTAAGCAATGTGATCATTATTTCTATCTCATTGTTCTTGAGTTCAAGTCAGCTAAGTGGGTGGATGAATTCTTCCTTCACAGGCTGTTTTTTGTTTTCTTTTTTTTGAGACAGGGTCTCGCTTTGTAGTTCAGGCTGGCCCTGAGCTCACTATGGAGCCCAGGCAAACCTCAACTCAGCAATCCTACTGTCTCTGTCTCCTGAGTGCTGGGATTACAGGTGTGAGCCACCACCTCCTGCACTGTGGTATGTGGTATTGATGGTTGGTGGGCGTGAGTCACCACGCCCAGCATTGTATGTGGTTACGGGGGATCCAACTCAGGATCTTGTGCTTGTGAGGTAGATGCCGAAACCACTGAGCTAAATCTCCAGCCCCATAGGGTTTTTTTTTTTTTTTTTTTTTTTTTTTTTGAGACGGAGTCTCACTTTGTAGTTCAGGCTGGCTCTGAGCTCACTATGCAGCCCAGGCAAGCCTCAAACTCAGCAATCCTCCTGTCTCTGCCTCCCGAGTGCTGGGATTACAGGCATGAGCCACCACGCCCGGCCATAGGCTGTTTTCTGAGTTACAAATTTATTGACTAGTGACAGCAATTTTGTAAATGGTATCAGTGGAAAGTATTCTGGAAATACCTAGCAAGATCTATTAACTGCTTACTTTCATTCCAAATGTTATAACTACTCTGCTGAGAATTAAAAAAAGAGATCTATGCAGGGAGATGTCCATAATAGAGTTTTTAATGATAAAGAAAGAGGATAGACCCCAAACCAAGTTCTTACTACTCAGAGAATGTTAAAACAATTTGGGGTTTCAATTCGATTGGCTACTACTTGGTTACATAAAAAGTTTTATAAAACAGGGATGGAAAAAGACAAAGCATGTAAAGAAGATTTTAAAATCTTGCTTAAGATAGTTGAGAATTATAGGGGAAAAGACCTGTAGCCACACCTTGTATCTGCAGGGCTCCTCTCTATGGTCACCCAGACTTGGGTGGGACGCAGGACCTGCTGGAGGGCCAGCACATGGACTGCGGGGTCTGCTCCTTGCCCTGAGCCAGCAGGTGTGTGCGTGTGTGTGTGTGTGGGCCCTCAAGAGTTTCCGTTTTTCACAAGTTCTAGGTGATCTGACACCAGGGGGGACATAAAAAACCATGTCTCTCACCTGAGGGGTGGAATGCAGCCCCAGATTTGGAGTGCAAGGGGTCTTCCCACTGAACCAGGCTCATCTTTTCATTTACTTTATTCTTAATTTAACCTATTATGATGGGCCAGACACCATCCTGAGAGCTTATATGATTTTAATCCTCCTAACAACCTGTAAGGGTTCAGACCTACAGCCAGCACTGGGGACTCTGAGAATAACCTGCAGGACTCATCTGTTTGAGACGCTGGCTTTACTAGGAGCAAGAAAGAGATAAACACAGATGCTGGGAGGTAGTGAATGTATGACGCTGTTTTTCCACTAATTATCTTCACCCCAGCCCAGGCCACGGTGGCTGCACTGCCCGGTCTCTCCGGAGTCACCTGGTAAGCATGGTCCGTGTGCACGAGGTAGAGGGTGGTAGGAGCCGAGCGGCTCAATGGCGTCATCAGCTTAGCATCACTTTTGGCACAAGGAGTTTCTGTTCGGCTTGAATCGGGGATGGGGAACGTGGGAGGCGAAGCCAGGGCCTGTGAGGGTGACCCTGGAGCCGGGCCGCTCAGTCCTTCTGCCGCTGAGTCCGTGTGGAGCTTGATCTCCGTGTAGTAGAAGTCCTCCTCCCCATCGCTGTAGTCGGAGTCCCCCACACGCCTAATGCAGAGAGGACGGCAAAGCAGATGTGCTAAGCCTACGTGCTGTCTTACAGTCTTGCGCGTCCTGCCCTTTCTGTCCGGCCCCGTGGCTTCTCCTGCAACACTCTACTATCTTCTGACACAAGCCTGTGACACTAGCACTTTGGGACGCTGAGGCAGTTAATGAAACCCTGTTTTAAAATAAAAAAAATAAGAAAGGGCTGGGGATACAGCTCAGTGTGAGGCCCTGGTTTAATCTCCAGCACAACAACAAACAACAACAACAGCGAAAGAAGATAAAACCAAGCCAGAAAGTTAGTACCCAGATTTCTATGTTACTGATACTTGAAACTGGGGCCTTTTGGAGACCCTTAGGGTTCGGTGAGGTGGGTGGTCAGGACCCTGGGATGGCACTGGTGGCTTTCCACAGAAGAGGAGGGGAGAACCAAGTGGGGTTTCTCTGGCTCCATATGCTGTGTCCTCCACAAGACTTTCACCAGACGTGAGCAGATGCCAGTGCCAGGCTCTTGATTTCCCAGCCTTCAGAGCCAGGAGTCAAACTCCTATTCTTTAAAAATCACCTGGTTGTAGGCATTTTGAATGTAGCAGACTAAAACAACTTCGTAATGCAATCAATCATGCAGTCAATCCATTCATTTATTCAATCATCTGACAACAATCTGCTGAGAGTCTATTATAGCCAGACTATTCTAGGGATTCCTAATATCACAGTGAAGAAAGCACAGACTGCTCTGATGGAACCTGTAGTCTGGTGGTCAAGGCAGACATTCACAGACGTTGGGTGTATCGCGTGTTGATAAATCCCAGAAGAACTGAACACCCTCCAAGTGCCTTTAAGTAAAGCGTCTTTACTCACTTTCTCATCACTGGGACAAAATTCCTGACACCTGCACTTTAAACCAGGAGACGTTTATCCAGACTCGTGGTTACAGGCCATTGTGGGCTGGCTCCAAGGCAGAATCAGGGCAGCAGATAGGGTCGTGGAGGAAAGCTGCTTACATCAGGGTGGCCAGGAAGCAGGAGAGGAAGGAAGAAGCCCCAAGCAACCCACCTCCAACCGGCCCCACCTCCCAACAGCACACTCGTCTATGGAGCCCATTCATGGGTGAATCCCCTGGCAAGCACAGCGTGCCACCATCCAACCAGCTTCCCCAAACCTTGGCTTTGAGTGATAAGGATTCTGGGGGACAGAATCTGCACCACACCAGGAAGTGATCGGGACAGGGACTGTGTGCTACAGCGTCCTGTGAAGGCTTTCTCAAGAGGTCACCTTTAGGTGGATGCTCCCTGGACTGCAGGAGGGTGGGAGCCCACAGGGACCTATGGGAGAGACCCAAGCCTCGGGTGGTCAGCCTGGCACTATCCACGCAGTGCCCAGGCAGTGGTGACAGAGAAAGGGCTTCCTTGCCATGCAGTGGTGCCAGCCTTTGTTATGGGTGACTGTGAGGGATCTAAAGTAGTTTTTAGAAAGACCTCTGTGGCTATGTCTGGAAGGAAAACAGAGGATGGGAGGGCACACACATGCCAGGGATCCAGACAGGCACTGATGGGCTGCCGAGGGCACCGGTGACCACATGAGGAGAGGGCAGAATCTGATGTGGTATGAAGGGTGTTCTCATTAAACTGTTTTTGTCACTGAATATTTTTTTTGAGACAAGGTCTCGCTTTGTAGTTCAGGCTGGCCCTGCGCTCACTATGTAGCCCAGGCAAACCTCGAACTCAGCAATCCTCCTGCCTCTGCCTCCCGAGTGCTGGGATGACAGGCGTGAGCCACCACGCCTGGCTAATATTGTTTTCTTTTTCTTTTTGCAGTACTGAGGATCACACTTGGGCCCTTGTGCTTGCAAGGCAGGCCTGGTGCCACTGAGCTAACTCCCTGACCTCCTCACTTAACAGCTCACCATGTGTCTGTACTTTCCTTCAGCCTTGCTGCCGCCTCACTGTGGTGCCCCAGGTTCATAGCTGGCGCTGGTCTCTGTGACCCTCCATACACACATGTCCGTTAGCAGAGTGGGCACCTCCTAAATGGCGGCTGAATAGCTCAAGCTGGGGATGTGCCGCCTGGCACTTGCTACTTGTGGGTGCGGCATGGTAGCCCGCCCTAGTCACCATGCCTGGTTCCTTCAGGACACAACGGGGATGTGGGACAAAGACTCGTTGGACGTGAGGACTCAGTGAACAATGTCCAGAGATCACCTGACGGGCAACAAGCACCGTACACACTTACACATGGAAACAAGGAGCACGTTAGAGGTTCCCAGTTCTCATCCCCAGCGGGTGTCTTCCAAGGTGCCTGGGAAGCTCTCCCCGAGTTGAGGAACACTGCACATTCCCACGGCAGGTTTTGAGTAAAACAAAGGAACTGTCACCTGGGAAAACCTGACTAGACTCGCTCACCTCGGGAGAGGCCACAGCACCGCCTGCCTGACTGTCACATCCGGCGGAACTACAGGGCCGACTGCTTCCCCCGTGACCTGCACACAGGACCTTCCTGCCCGTCCGCAGGCTCTTTGCTTCTGACACATCCGCGGCCCTTCCCAGCCCAGTCATTCCCCGAGTGCCGCTGAGGCCTCTGGGAGGAGCTGCTGCCCCACGGCGGGCCTGGCAGGGCCTCTCAGCCACATACCGCCGGAGACCCCAGAGAGTGGGACGAAGAATGAGCATCGGTTCTATTTCCGTCTCCACTTCCTTCCAGTCAAGGCCAGCTAGCTGCTCTGCAACGAGCTGCCAAGTGCTAGTAACAGACACACAGAGCTGGGAAGCTGAGCTCTTCCAGAGGGTCGGAGCGGGCTTGGCCCCCGGTGGACCAGCAGAGTCACATCCGAGAGAAGCTCAGGGCACTTTTATACCAGCCTGGCTTTGTGGAGTGCACTACATTGCATGTAAGACGTGCTTTCTCTGGGCTCTGACATGCTTCCCTCCCTGCACGCAAACAGCCCACTCTCACTGAAAATGTGCATCATCCCAGTTTCTCACGGTCTAAAAGGGTGGTGGAGTCTCCCAGACCATAAGGGCTCAGGCTCTGGGCTTCAGAAGCACTGACTTATCCAGGCCCTTTCTTTGGCAGTGGCTGGCAGGGCTGTGAGCCACGATTCACCAAGCAGTTCCACACGCACACGGAGCAAATCATATACCTGGACTTTCCATGTCACCCACTGTGACTGTACCTCAAGAGCTAGGAGGAAATCTGTATGATGCCACTTGCAGGCTATAAATACACCTAGAGCATGTGCTTCTGAGTGGGGTGAACAGGATTCCATTTTCTGGGTGGATGGATTTAAAACAAATACTGCAGCTCCTGGGTGTAGCTTTCGAAGTTCACTTTGAACTTGTGACTTGCTCCGGCTGTTTATGCTATAGTCCCCCTGACCTAGAGACCTGAGCAGAGACACTGCAGGATTTCCTTTCTGAAGGCTTGCAGGAGAGGAGTGGGCAGGTCTGCAAGGGAGTATTTCAGTGTGGCTTTTTACTTTATAAGACCCGGTCTCACAAAGTTACCCAGCCTTGGCTTTGAGCTCAAGGTCTTCCTGCCTCAGCCTCCCCAGTAGCTGGCACAATGTAGCATTTTATGAACAGGAAAGTGGAGTCTTTGGCCAGGAGAACAGACATCCCAGTCTTCCTGGGCTTCTTCCCTGCTCTGGAGGCTCTGGCATGTTCCCAAACACCAGTCAGATCCCTGCTACTGTCCACAGTCTGCAGTTCAGACTGGAAAGATCACCTTAGAACCTGCTTCCCCGTTTGCATATATGGCTCTATGTAGTTCCTACATGTGTCCCCCGGGTTCATCTCCCCAAAACAGTCCTCTGCGTCCAAGCACGCAGACTTGGTGGAATATGGTGTTTGTGCACAGAAGTGAGTGACAGCTTCCAGGGCCTGCAAGGTCCCAGTCCCCTGAACCACAGACTCAGGGTGGAAGCACCAGCTGCTGTCTGATACTGTCCTCCGCTCAGAGGTAACAGCTACGGCTCCCGAAGTTCCGTCTGAACTTGCCTTAGAAAAGCTCTTTTAGGGTGAGAGGCCAAGTAGGGATTTTATGGAAAAAGCACTTATTTGGGTCAAAGAAAGACTGAGCTGGACCTAGAGGCATCTGTGTGTGTGTGGTGGTGGGGGGGGGTACGGGGGACTGAACCTTGGGCCTTCACACTGAGCTACATCCTCAGACTCCCAACCGCCTGTTTCGGAGACAGGGTCTTGCTAAGTGGCTAAGTTGCCCAGACTGGGCTCCGTCCTGCTGCCTCAGGCCCCGAGAGTGCCGGAATTACAAGTGTGCACACCCCCGGGCCTGGCAGCAAGAGGCTTCTCAAGAAGAGCAGAGCAGTGTGGACTGGTGCAGCGATTCTAAAACCCATCTGGGGCAAGATATCCCTTTGGGCTCAGAGTCACAAGTACTCTCTACTAGAAAAATAAACACACTTTTCCTTTTTCAGACAGCTCCGGGGACTTGGGGATCCTTTCCACCCCAGATGAGGAGCTCGTGTGCTAGAGTTTTATACTTCAGTGGTCTCTGCCACATGTTGATCACAGCTGACCAGGCCATCACCGAGGCCTTGATTTGGGAAGTAAAGCAGGAGGCCTTACCGTGTGACATCCTTGCACTTGGCCCTGTGACACCTGACACCTGGCCCTGTGGTCACCTGTAGACAAGGACAGACGACCCGGCCCCTCATCCAGTGCTTCTGAGGCACAAAGCGGAGCTCGGTCTGGGGGCCGCTCGGTCAGTGGCCTAGCGCGACCCTGCAGATTCTGCCCCACTTGGAAGGGAGGGCGGCCTTACCCAAGGTGGACGGTGCGGATATGTTTCTGGATACCTGCCGCCGTGCTCAGCACCTTGCCACAGTTCTTCCAGAGGCATTTGAACATCACCTTCATGGAGTTCTAGGTCAGGGAGAGAAAGTTACAGCACAATGAGAACTAGCCCCTCAGTGTTTGTCTTCTGTTTCCTCAACATAGTTTCCCTCCCTTAGAAAAGCAGCAGCTCCCCCAAGCTTTTGACCAGAGCTCAGCGCGCCATTCTCCGAACTTCCAGGGTTGGTGTGAGTATTGTGAGGACCTCAGATGTTTCCCCTGGTTCTGTACAAGAACTGAACCCTGCTGGAGTTTTCCAGATCAGTCCACAAAGGTGGTCATGGTGGCCAATCACTGAGCACCTCTTAGGTGCTGTGCTATTCTAAGTTACCTCATTTGATCCTAGAAGGAAGGTGCTGTTATTTATCTCCATCCTACAGACACTTGGAAAGTGCCAATAAACTGTACCCAGGCAGTGACCTGGCTAATGGCAGAGTGGAGAACAGCACCGGAGTCTGGCTGGGGAAGCCGCCCTTCCTACCAGTGCACAAACCATGTTTTCAATGAGTCTCAGTATTTTTCAAAAGCAGTTGAGCACACTGTTTGAGGATATGACATCATTCCTATTTATAAAGTAAGAACAATAGTGGTACCTGCCGCATGGGTTTGCTATGAGGTGTGGGAGTGAATGAGGCAGCAGAGCATGGACAGGGACAGACTTCAGCTCACAATGCTGCCAGACAGGATGACTGCGCATCTTGGGATGAGCCCAGTGGGGATAAGCCTGAACAGGGCTTGTCATTGGGGCACTGTCTGCAGATTTTCCACGGGTTGACAGTCACCTCCATGTGCTCACAGGGCCCCGGCTAATTTTCCTCACCTGGTTTTCCTCCCACAAGGTCAAATCCTATTTCCCAGCCTCCCTTGCAGCTGAGAAGGGTTATGTCACGTGAGTTGGGACCAGTGGAACAGGGAAAAGGGGACATGCATTCCTTGAAAGTCTCATCCCAAATGCCGCCCCAGCCCAGTCTTGACTTGATGGGTCTGTTGACCCAAGAGTGTAGGGGCCTCAGATCCGCTAGTTTAGGAGCTCTTCATCTTTTGTTAGCCATCAACTTTTTTGGCTGTCCTGTGGAACTTACGGACGCCTTCCCAGAGTAGTGCTTTTTAATGTTTAAAATAAAATATAAGAGGGCCGGAGGGTTAGCTCAGTGGTTCCAGCGCCTGCCTCGCAAGTGCAAGGTCCTGAGTTCAATTCCTGGTAACCACATACAATGCTGGGCGTGGAGACTCACGCCCATCAACAATCAATACCACATACCACATACCACAGTGCCGGGCATGGTGGCTGTAATCCCAGCACTCGGGAGGCAGACAGGAGGATTGCTGAGTTCGAGGCTTGCCTGGGCTACATAGTGAGCGCAAGGCCAGCCTGAACTACAAAGCGAGACCTTGTCTCAAAAAAAAAAAAAAAAAAAAAAAAAAAGAAGTGTAACAATTGCAAGAAAAGCAAGTATATTTAAGTACTTATAAAAAGGCTAAAAATGGTAGAATATCTTAATACATACCTCCCCCCATTTTTTTGAGATTGGATCTCACTTTGTAGTTCAGGCTGGCCCTGAGCTCAGTATGTAGCAAGCCTCAAACTCACAGCAATATTCCTGCCTCTGCCTCCCAAGTGCTGGGATTACAGGCATGAGCCACCACAGCCGGTTTACATACACTTTTTTATTAGATTAAATAACAAGATCTTGAAGTAGGTATTATAATAACCATGATTTCAGAGCAGTATTAAACATAAATACTTATATTTAATAAAATTAGGTGGTGTAGAATATCTATGATTCTACTGGTATTACAGTTACCCTAATATTACTAAAGTTTGGTTCCTTGCTCATAACTGTAGGAAGTAGTAGGCTAGAATTAAGGTGATTATAAAGACAGGCTCAAAGCCTCCCCCTGCACAGCCCTTTCAGGACCTGTGAACTTGAAGTTAAGACCCATGCACAGGAATGAAGGGCCCCGGGGCCTGGAGAGGGTGTGTGGGGCAGGGGACCCCCCCACTGCCCTCCTGACCTAACGGACCGTGACATGACAAATTAATAAGCCTCGACTGTGGTGAAGTCTGACGTGGGCAACACACACAGCAGTGGTGACCCGTTGGCTCAGGGCCAGGAGCCAGCGTAGCGCTGTTCATGTTCCACTAGGACGTCTGCCGTGGAGCCCCTGGGTTCTCGTCATCCTGTGCCTGGTTCTGTGAAGCCCCGTTCACACGCTGGGAAGATGGCTCACTCCTTGTTACACAGAGAAGACACAGGCCAGCCACTCCCACTAGGAGGCCCCTACATTTCCCAGTGGTCAAAGGACTGGGAAGCACTGGGAACTGAAGAGCTTCTGTGAGCTGAAGAACAGATGCTTTTGGTCTGACAAGCAGAGGACAATGTGCAGCAGCACATTATCAGCAGATCTGTGATCGTGGAAGGGGCCCCTGTCCCTGTGGGTTTCACAACTTGAGAGGCAGCGCTCACAGCCCAGCGAGCTTGCTGCTCCCGAACCCCTCAGGGGGCTCCACACAGCGGCAGAGGGTGGGGTGGGGGAGGGATGAGGGGGACCGCACAGTTCTCCTGGGGCTTGTTTCCCCCTCCCCGGCAGACCCTGAGCTTCTCGCGCCCTTCATCTCCTCGGGGCCACAGATCTCAGCACACAGGATGTGACACCAGCCAATGGGAAGACTGAGATCTAGCCCTAACTCCCAAAGTGCACAAAAGGAATTCCTGCTATGTTTAAGGATTTCGTTTAAAGCATATCACTGACCTAGTAACGTTAATGAACAAGTGCCTTTGGCCCATGGTTGAGTGATAAAGTTACAATGTAGAATCTCTCCCATTTAAGGGAATCAATGTCTCAGAAGCAAAATCACAGGTATGGGAAGCTCCAAACATCTGTGGATACCAAGTCTCAATAGACAAAAAATCTTTTTGGTTCATTCCTACCCTTTTTGCTGATGGCATTCTTTCCTTCACTCAGTGAAATATCTTTTTGGCAAAGAATATTCCAGGTGCTGGAAACAGAGCAGAAAAAGCTTACAAGGAAATAAAATTCTGGTGGGAAAAGGACACAGCATACAGCAGATGGCTTTGAGTTGAGACCTGAGTGCTGGAGAAGGAACAGCTATGCTAAGAGCTAGTTTTCCAAGGCTTGAAGACATATAAGGCAAGTAGGGCAAGGGGCAGAAAGGAAGATGTTTAGAGTGAAATGGGGAGTTGTCTGTTTGAGATGAGCCAGGGCCAGATTATGCAGGTCCTTACAGGTGAAGGTCAGGGATGTGGATTTTATTCTAGAAGAAAAGTTAGTGGGGCTGGAGTAGTGGCAGACACCTGTAATCCCAGTGCTCTGGGAGGGTGAGGCAGGAGGATCACAAGTTCAAGTCCAGCCAGGATAGTTTAAAAGTCACTACAGAAGTGGAGTGACATTTACAATTTAGGTTTAAAAATACTAGGTACCTTTTGGGGAGAGAGCAAATCATGTTGTCAGTGTGGCTGCTCCGGCAGGCTAGAGAGGAGGGTGGCTCAGAATACATGGGCCCTGAGCATGAAGAAGAGTGCTCTCATGCAGACAGACGTGGAGCAGTCCCAGCAGTCCCTGCTGCTCTCAGAACACGAGGACTGGCCAAAGGCACAGTGTCCAAGATGCCCTCTTCATTTTAGGTTTGAATGTGCAGGCGAATTGGGACAGTTTTTGGTGTATTAATTTTGAGGTTCCCATTATCCATGAAGAGGGGGTGGCAAGCAGGATGCTGGGGATATGGGCCTGGAGCTCAGGCGTGTTGGGCTTGGAGATAGAAACCTGGAGTCAGCAGCGGGGCGTTTACGGCTTAGGTCTGGATGAGCTCACACGGTGGAAAAGGCGAGGGGGATGATGGGGTGTCCAGGACACTCTGACACTCGGCACGTCAGGCTGGAATGGAGAGAGAGGAGCAGCCAGGACGGACGGACAGAAGAAAGCGTTTCAGGAAGGACGACGTGTGACTCAGCATTGCCCAAGCACGGGGAGGTTTCCGGCCCCGGTCAGCAGCAGGATTCAGAGGAAGGGATGGCTATGAGGGCTGCAGAGTAAGTGGGATTTTAAGGCTAGGGAGAAAGTGAGTGCTAATTTTTTCAAGAAATTTTGCTGGCCCACGAGCAGTCGAGGGAAGGTTTTCTGGAGGCGAAGGGCACTGAAGTGCGTTGTCGCGTCACCGGTGGCAGGCGGAGGCGCCGTCTCGGATGTGAGGGGACAGAGCTGAACGGTGAAGGAGGCAAAGTGGTGGCGGGTATGGATGCACTTAGCCGGGCTGTACAGGAGAGGGGGGTCTTCCTGCTTCTAGTATCTCAGTGAGGTAGGGCGCGGGGGAAGGCGGGGCCAGAGAGGGAGGCTGTGGGGGAGACTGAGCAGACCAGAGAAAGATGAAACCATGGCCTAAGGGGAGTGGGAAAGGGTGGCCAAGGTCTACGTTATTTCACGGTGAGAAGCAAGATTCCAAGCAGTCTTGAGACTTACCCAGTGCCCTTTGATGCTTCTTACTAGTGAGTCAGACAATGGCTTTTATAATTAATATGTTATTACACAAGATAGAAAACCAGGTTCCTTTCACATCCTAGAGATTTTCTTAAGGCCTCATACTGCTGTTTTAGGAAATGACAATCACAGGGGTAGTTTTCTGCCAAAACAGGTATTATTTATAAGATTGCTTATACCTTGTCTTTGCAATAATATGTCAAGCACTCATTTTTAAAACTGAGAAAGAAAAGAGCTTGGTCTTAATTATAGAAAAATAAATGTTACTGACATAACTCCTTTCCTTATCGCTCACTCATTCAAGGAGAGGTATCAGATGCCGCAGATTCAAGGAAGTTGACCGATGTTTTGTCTGTACTCAGTGAACTAGTGATGTAGCCTGTGCTCTCCTCGCCAGGTCCCTTGCAGCGGGGATCAGCACCACCTGCCGCCGTTTACCCCTCACCCATGAGACGTGCACCTTCTCCGGGTTCCCTGCTGGGGCTTCCAAAAGGACGGGTTGGCTAAAGATCTGACTCCGCTGTCCAGCTACTGGCAGGTGGTGGCGGAGACCCCAGTCCTGGTCTATGAAGCTGCAGGGCCCTGACTAAGATAATATCTTGGCCAAGGGCAGTGCGGCTCCAGCTAAATTCCTTTCCCTGCGTGATGGCCTCCCTCGCTGACCTGTAAGTTGGTGGTTAATTATGACGCAGACCCGGTCTCCCTTCGTTCCTTCTGCAGAAATGCACTGCCCCCTTTTACAATTCTTGCCTGTGATTAAAGTTATCACTACATGTCTCACATACAACCTGGTCTATTTTTCCCCTATACTTGTCATCAGTAAGTACTGGAGGTCTTGGGTGACTGTGTCTTTGCTGCCCAGATCAGCACAGGGGATCCCAGATCCTTACTTCTTGCCTAAGTCTCGTTTCTGTGTTTTTCTCTCACTTTGCATCTGTCCCCTTACAGGTATGGAGACTCTTGGCTGGAGCCTTGATAAAGATTAAGTAGTGGATATGAAGAATTATGATGAGATTTGACCCCCCCTGCCCTAGTTTT
>PVIC010037292.1:0-10579 GCA_004025085.1 Thryonomys swinderianus | reverse complement strand
ATTGATCCTTTGTGATTTATTGATCTGTGTGATTGAAGAAATCCAGAGGTAGAGTCTTGAGCTTCAAGGAGAGGTGGATTATTGCAAGCTCCAAGTAGGATGATGACCAGCATTTAGACTTTCAGTGCTAAAATGAGGAAAATTCCAGCAAACTGGAATAAGCACTCACTCTAACTACAATGTAGAACCAGTTTTAGGCATCTATTACTTGGCTCTGCTTTCAGCTAGATCAGACAGGTCAGTCATAGGCTCTATGCACAATGAGCCAGCAGCTTTAGATCATGTATTCTCTTTAGTTGGATGCTACAAGAAAACTACTCTCCTCCTCCTCTAACTCCAAGGATGTGATTGAAAACTTTTTGTTCTTGTTTTGTTTTGTTTCCCAGTACTCAGAATTGACTTCAGGGCCTCTGCACTAAGCTACATTCTCAGGTTCCTCAACCCCAACTCCCCCTTTTTCTTGAGATAGGGTCTCAATAAGCCACTAAACTGCATAGCCTGTGCTCAAATTTACGATCCTCATGCCACACCCAAAGTACTAGGGGTTTGAGTCTTATTGACTCTTTGGCTTGCTTGAGTCATATGCCTCATCCTTTTTGTTGTTTAGGTTTTTCAGTTGAGATAATTCATATGTGGTAAAATCCATCTTTTAAAGTATAGATTCAGTAGTTTTTAGTATATTCACAAAGTCATACATTATCACCACTAACTCCAAAACATTTCATTTCATCACCCAAAGAGAAACTGTATATCCAATAGTAGATACTATCCATTTCCCTTCCCTCCAGTTGTTGACAACCACTAATGTACTTTCTGTCTCTACAGGTTTGTCTCCGGAATACTTCATATAAATGGAATCATACAACATATGGTCTCTTGTGTCCACCTCATTTTTCACTTGGCATATGTTTTCAAGGTTCAGCCATGTTGTAGCATGAATCAATATTTCATTTCTTTTTATGGTTGACTAGTGGTCCTTTACTTATATAAACTCCATTTTAATGAATTGTTTCTACCTTTTGGCTATTGTGGATAACATACTATGACTATTTATGTACAAGGTTTTGTTTATCCATTGGTTCCCAATTTCCTTGAGTGTATACTGACAAGTGGAATTGCTAGGTTGCATGGTAATTTGATGTAGGTTCCCATTCTTGAATCAATTACTGTAATCTCAAAATGGAAAGTTCTCACTGATTTAACCTAAGTCATATATTTCATTCCTGTGCTAGACCAAAATCACTATCACTACAACCACGTGGACTGAAGACAGTCTGAAGGTTTGCCAGAAAGAAATGGAGTATGATTATCAGATAGACAACAGGAGGCAGATTCACCTATGACTTTTGCAAGTAGCTACATTTATTGAATTCCTGAGCCAGGAACTGAAATAATTTTATACATTATCTCAGTTAATCCTCACTGCAACTTCATGAGGCTCCTACTATTATTTCTACTTTGCAGATGGGCTTTAGAAAGGTTGAGGCCTGAGTTTATATATCTGTGAGGTGCTATTTGAATTCAGGTTTTACATCAAAGGAACATGTCAGAGAAAAAAAAGATGGTGAGTTGTGTTAAAATACATCTGCTAGGGCCGGTGGGTTAGCTCAGTGGTTCCGGCGCCTGCCTCAAAAGCGCAAGGTCCTGAGTTCGATCCCCATAACCACATATAATGCTGGGCGTGGAGACACACCCACCAACAATCAACACCGCATACTACAATGCCGGACGTGGTGGCTCACGCCTATAATCCCAGCACTCAGGAGGCAGAGACAGGAGGATTGCTGAGTTCGCAGCGGCTTGCCTGGGCACCATAGTGAGCTCAGGGCCAGCCTGAACTAAAAAGCGAGACCCTGTCTCAAAAAAAAAAAAAAAAAAAAAATCTGCTAGAGCCCTTTTATTTCATTCGCCCAATATATTTATAGTTAATAGAGAAGAATCTATGTGAACCAACATTTCCTTTCACACCAGGGACAGGAAAGAATAAAGTTTTCATAATTTTTTAAAAGTTGTCTTTTTTCCTTTAGGTTTCCAAGTAAGCATCCCAATTTTGTCAGATAGTGCATCACTGACATTGAGATTAAGCAGCTATATTTCTCGGAAAGCCCAATTCTTGTAGCCACATATTTTTTTCTAACAGGCCTAGAAATCTAGCTAAATTCTGCTTGTCATAAAATTGGCAAATGCAGAACTTGAAATCATGCTCTTAACCCTCCTCCAGATATGATTTATAATTCAGTCATATTTTTTTTCTTAGTACCCAGGATTGAACTCAGGACCTTGTACTTGTGAAGCACGTACAACACCATTAAGCTAAATCCCCAGTTCCAGATATGATTTACAAGAGCTCTTCTGTGGTCCTCATGATGAGGACTTAACTCTCTTTTCTCTGTTCCTATAGATGAGAGGGAACCAGTTGTTGTAACATGGGGAGGGAAAGAAGCTGCGACATGGCCAAAGACACAAAGGGATGAAAGAAGTCAAATTTCCTGGACCCCATCCTCAGCCACTTACCAGAAGGTCAGCTCCTGGCATTCACAACATAATACCCTCAGCTACAGACCAAGTTAAACTTTATACCACTCTCACTCCTCCTTGAGAAACCCCCTTCCTGTCACACATTTGCATCCAGACCTTCAAAAGATTTACTGCCAAGCAGACAAATAAGTGAATACTCTGCAGTTGATTCCAACGACAGGATGCTTATTTGCATGAGTAGTTGTGCGTCATTTGCATTATATTTGCAAGTCATTTGCATATCGTGTCTGCCCTGTCAAAATGTACATAAATCCTTTATACTTTCAATTTTTTTATTTTCTAAAAAGAGTTACACCCCCACATCTTGCCCAGACTGTCTGGCAAAATTACTGGTTGAGTATTCCTAGTTTGATTGTGAAGAGCCTCATGTGTCATGCTGTGAAGATTTCAAACGGCAGAAGATCCCACAGGATCTTGAAACCTACTCAGAGAAACTTCATTTATTTATCAAAATAACTCTTTATTGAACATCTATACTGTGTCAGGCACTGTTGTTCCAGGTACTAAGGGTGTATGTGTGAACAATGACATAAAAGTAAATACAATATGAAAAGTTAAATGCTATGGGGTATAGTGATACAATCTGTCATCCGAACTATTCATAGGCTGCAGCAGAAAGGTCCAGGGTTCAAGATCAGCCTGAGCAACTTAATGAGACCCTGTCTCAAAGTACAATTTTAAAAAGGCTGAGCATAACCCTCTGCATGGTAGTGTAAAGAACCCTAAGTAGTTTAGAAACTTAGCAAGACCCTGTCTCAAATTTTTTTAAAAAAATATTTTTTTTAAAGGCTATGGCTATAGCTTAGCGCAAAGGCCCTCGTGTCAATATCCAGCATCACAAAAAAAGTGTTGAGTGGGAGACTGAGGATAGCTCAACAGTAGAGTACTAACCTAGCATGTTCAAGGATTTGGTGCTGAGTTCAATCTCTAGCCTTCCTCCAAAAACTAAAGTTGGGCCGTAAGGTTAGTTCAGCAGTTCCGGTGCCTGCCTCGCAAGTGCAAGGTCCTGAGTTCGATCCCCGGTAACCACATACAATGGTGGGCATGGAGACTCACACCCGCCAGCAATCAATACCACATACCACAGTGCCGGGCGTGGTGGCTCACGCCTGTAATCCCAGCACTCGGGAGGCAGAGACAGGAGGATTGCTGAGCTCGAAGCTTGCCTGGGCTACATAGTGAGCTCAGAGCCAGCCTGAACTACAAAGCGGGACCCTGTCTCAAAAAAAAAAAAAACTAAAGTTAACTGCTGTCATTTCAGAAGATCATTTGGCACCAACCTAGTCAATAAATACAAGGTGAACCAACACACTAAAATCTCATAGAAGTGCTTAGTTACCAGGCTCTCTGAGTATTATAGACTATGCTTATATTATTGCTATTTTAAGATATATCCTGAAATTAAAATGAATAGCATTGAGCTCAGTGGTCCTAGTGTCTGCCTCTTGAGCACAGGGTCCCAAATTCAATCTATGGTACCACAAAAAAAAAAAAAGCAAACTTCTCAGAACACCTGAGAATGTGTTCTCCTAGGCTTGAAAAACACAAATGGGGGAAATCTTAAAGATTTAAACAGGGGGGTGGTGGTGTGTGACCTGAGTTTGTGGCTTAGAAAGATCACTCTACAGCCAGAGGGGGCATTGCAAAGGATTCAGGCCAGGAGTAGAGAAATCAGTAAAACACTTCAACAGTCTGGGTGTGACTCAGATGCCACCCATCTGAAACTGAACGACATCATATACCTAGTGATTCTAGAGGTTTCCACTGAAAACATGTACAGTCATGTAGGGGAGAATGTCACAACACACATTGTTTCACTTGAAAACTCAGCCTCAGACATATTTATACCAATTCTCTCATACAGTAACAAGTTCTTCTCAATTCTTCTATCACCTGCCTCTCAGCTTTGTATTTTTCTTAATCTTTTAAACTCTGGAACTCCAAATTCATCAATATTTTTTTAAACAGCATCAGGGATCAAACTCAGGACCTTGTGCTTACCGTCACTGAGATGAACCCCAGTCCTCATCAACATTTTATGTTGTAGAACAGTTCCATTTCTGTTCCAAAATTCCAGCCAGATGTGCTAGCACACTCCTGTGATCCAGCACTCTGGGAGCTTGAAGCAGAAGGATGACAAGTTCAAGCCCAGCAGAATCCCAATATGTGTGGAAAAACAGAGACCTTTCAGTTCTACCTTAATGGAAAGTTACAAGTAAGCTTTTTATAAAGTCTGTCCGTAGGAAAAAGTTGGCAAAGAATTTATCAGTATCCCTATGGGCAGGGATTTAGCTCAGTGGCACCATCACTTTCCTGGCAAGTGCAAAGTCATGAGTTTGATCCCTTGTTCAATAGACCTAAGATGAGAAGAGACTGACGTGCAGAGGGCAGATCATGAGTGTATAGAGAAAGAAATTCCATGGACTCGTGGGCTGGACCACAACACCTATTGGCTCTTAGTCACAGAATTAGTGTAGATTTAGATGTTTAGATGTTCAGAGGTGCCTAGACAGGATCTGATTCAAAGCCCAAGGGGATACCAACAGGTAAGAGTAGTGGAGAACAGCCCAAGGATAAGAAAGAGGGAGCCAGCAATGTAGAGCACTATGGACAGGTGAGGTACAAGAGAAACTGCAGAGAAGTCTTGGATCTAGCAATTTAAGTGAACTTCTAAGACATTTTTAGTGAGGCCTCATGGGAAACTATTGACCACACATACAAAAGCTACTTCCCAGTTTTCTTCCTTATTGGTGGGGACAACTTCCCATTACACAAGAACCAAAATTCTCACATTTTATGCTTTCCTCTACCTCCTTTTAAACAGAAATGGACCCGTGACCCGGTTCTAGACAAAGGAATTTGTGAAGAAGTCTTCTGGAAGCTTCATATTGTTGTTTATGTGTTTGGTTTTTTGGGGGTGGGGTAGGGTCTCACTTTGTAGTTCAGGCTGGCATCTAATTCACTCTGTAGCTCAGGCTGGCCTTAAACTCATTGTGATCCTCCTGCCTCAACATTCCAAATCCTGGGATTACAGGCATGAACCAACACACCTGGCTGTTTTTTGTTTTTTGAAACAAGATCTCATTATGCAGTGCAGGCTGGCCTCAAACTCACAGTGATCCTCCTGCCTCAGCCTCCCAAGTACTGGTATTACAGGCATGTGTCACTACACCAAGCTGGAAGCTTCCAAAATAGATTTTCCTCCCCAATAAAAGATATGTTCAGAGAGAAACCTTCAAACTCTTCTTTCCTGCCATGGAAATTATCATATAAATTCATGCTATTCAGAACTTCAGCAGCCATTTTAGAATTATGCTAAGAGAAACCCAAGAATGAAACAAATTCTATAAAAAAGGCAAAGAGATGGGTGGGAGATTTAGCTCAGTGGTTCCGGCGCCTGCCTCGCAAGCACAAAGTCCAAAATTCGATCTCAGTAACCACATACAATGCTGGGCATGGTGACTCATGCCCACCAGCAATCAGTACCACATACCACAGTGCTGGGCATGGTGGCTCACACCTGTAATCCCAGCACTCAGGAGGCAGAGACAGGAGGATTGCTGAGTTCAAGGCTTTCCTAGACTACATAGTGAGCTCAGGGCCAGCCTGAATTACAAAGCGAGACCCTGTCTCAAAAAAAAAAAGAAAGGCAAAGAGGAAAATGAGAAAAGTTTTTGTTTTTGTTGTTGTTGTGGGGAGAGATATGTGTGCTGAGTTTGAACCCAGGGTCATCATACTGAGTTATATCTCCAGCCTTTTTTAGGCTCAAATTTCTTTTCTTTTCTTTCTTTCTTTCTTTTTTTTTTTTTTTTTTACCGGGGGCATGGGGGCTGTTACCAGGGATTAAATGTAGGACCTCGCTCTTGCCAGCCAGGCAGGTGCAGTGTCGCTGAGCTAAATCCCTGGCCTTAGGCTCAAACTTCTGATTCTCTTGCCTCAGTCTCCCAAGTACTAGGATTATAGGAATGTACCACTAAGATAAGAGATTAGGGCAAGGCAAAACTAGTTGGGGAAGGAGACACTTCCAAAATCCCTGACAGATGCACAGAACTGTTCCCAAAGCCCTGCACATGAAGTCACCAGAACTGAAGCAGATTTTCAATAGACCTGACATCAATTTGAGACTGGGAGTCTATCCAGCACCACCTCAGAACTTGTATGTAGAAGTTCCAGGGTTTTCTCAAAATTTGGACAACATATAAGGACAAAGGCACCAAGAGTAACTTGCTACCGTGACTTTCATGGTAACATGACTTTCATGGTAGCTCGATCTACTTCCTCCAGGAAGCCCTCCATTGCATTTTCTCTTTTCACTCGCCAAGCTCATACTACAGAGCCAGTTCCTCGTTCACTCCTGACTTTTACTTTCTTGAATAAACACGGCCAATGCATTTGCTCACATTTTCAGTTCTTTGTTCAAGACAGAAAATCCTTAAGTCTAACTCCAGAGGGACAGGTGAGCAACCCAGAGCCCAGTAATGTTCAGTTGTCAAGCCACTTTTAGAAGTAGCTACCCAATAATGTCACCACAACAGCTGGTTTTAAAGCTGTGTTACTGGGTAGATTCTTCTTTTTTTTTTTTTGCTCCTCCTTCTGAAGTTAGATTCCAGGTTTCCTCATTTTGAACACAGAATTGGATGAGACAAGACAGAAGCAGTGCCAAAAGTTTATTTGAAAAGTGAGGGGTGAGGGCATACAGGAGAAGTCAGCTTTGCAGACTGAACCTGGGCAGAACAAGAGAAAAAGAATATAAAAGCAAAAATAAAAGTATACGATGCATCTGGGAAACAGCGTATGCTACCATGGGAAGTCCCAGTAGCAAGTTTTTCATGGGTCTCCTCTCCATGTTTTTTTTTTAGCAAAACTTTTATTGGGGGCCGGAGGGTTAGCTCAGTGGTGCCGGCGCCTGCCTCGCAAGCGTAAGGACCTGAGTTCGATCCCGGTTACCACATATAATGCTGGGCGTGGTGGCTCACGCCTGAAATCCCAGCACTCGGGAGGCAGAGACAGGAGGATTGCTGAGTTCGCGGCAGCTTGCCTGGGCACCATAGTGAGCTCAGGGCCAGCCTGAACTACAAAGCAAGACCCTGTCTCCAAAAAGCAAAAAAAAAAAAAAAAACTTTTATTGGTACATTTGATGTATACTTAATGATAACATTTATCAGAAAATTTGTACCTGTACATGATATACCTTGTTTTTTCTGATTCCCCCCACCTCCATTCAGCTCTTCTTCCTCTCTTTATTTACAAAGCCTTTGTTTCCATTTTTCTTTTTAAAAAACTTGTATTAATATGTAAAACACTAAAAACAAGGGCCAGGGATTTACTTCAATGGTTCCTGTGGCTGCCTTGGGTCTCACTTTGTAGTTCAATCCCCAGTACCACAAAAAATAAAAATAAAAGACGGGCGTGGTGGCTCACGCCTGTAATCCCAGCACTCGGGAGGTAGAGACAGGCGGATTGCAGAATTCAAGGTTTGCCTGGGCTCCATAGTGAGCTCAGGGCCAGCCTGCACTACAAAGTGAGACCCTGTCTAAAAAAAAAATTAAAAAATTTTTAAAATTTTTTAAAAATAAAAACAATAGCTAGTCCCATACCAACAGTTATTGAGAATATATTTGGCCTCATTACTCTACCTTAATAAACAGTGTAAGTAATATCAAAATATATTTACCAGCCCTATTACCCTTCCTATTTACAAAGACTCTGTTCGTTTTTCCCACTCTTCTGATGTTTTCCTCATTTCTTTCTTTTTCCTCTCCCCCTCCTTTGTTCCCCTTCCCATTTGAACATTTTCTTCCCATTACCCAAAACTTATTGCACATTTTAATCCTTATTTCAACTTTCGGTTTCTCACACCAGAGAAACAATTCAGTATTTCAACATGTGTTTAGCTAGAAATGTCTCAAGCTCATCCTCTTTTGTGGCAGAGTAATGCTCCACAGTATTAAAAACTGGGCTGGGGATTTAGATCAAGTGGTACCACACCTACCTTGGAAGCACAGAGCACAAGGACCCAAGTTCAATCCCCGGTACCAAAACACACACACACACACACACACACACACACACACACACTTTCTTTATCCATTTGTCATTTGATGGGCATTTGGGGATGTTTCCAAGATTTAGCTATTACAAAATGTGCTGCTATAAACATAGGTGTGCATATATTGTTGTCGTATGGTGGTTTTAACTCTTTGGGGAAGGTAGCAAGAAGGTGAATAGCTGGGTCAAATGGAACCTCTGGGTTTAGACTTTTGAGAAATCACATTGATTTCTGTGTGGTTTCACCAATCTACATTCCCACCAACAGTGGAGAATTGTTCCTGTTTTCTCAAAACTCCACCAGCATTTGTTATTGGTTGATTTCTTAATAAAAGCCATTCTTTCTGGAGTGAAATGGAATCTCAGGATTAATTTGCATCTCTTGAACGATCAGTGAGGTGAACCATTATTTCTTTTTTTTTTTTTTTTTGAGACAGTGTCTCGCTTTGTAGTTCAGGCTGGCCCTGAGCTCACTATGTAGCCCAGGCAAGCCTCGAGCTCAGCAATCCTCCTGCCTCTGCCTCCTGAGTGCTGGGATTACAGGTGTGAGCCACCACGCCCGGCTCTCATTATTTCTTATATTTATTTGCTATGTCTCCTCCCCACCCCATAGGAACCAAACTGAGGACCTCTCATTAGCCAGGCAAGCACAGTGCTGCTGAGAAACATCCCCAACCCAACTATTTCTACTGCTTCATCTGAGAAGTATCTACTCACTTCAAATGCCCATTTTTTAATTGGGTCTTTAAATTTGGGAGTTCTTTATATATTCTAAATAGTAGTCCTTTCTCTGAGGAATATCTGGCAGAACATTTTCCCATTCACTGGGTTATCTATTCATTCCATTGATGGTTTCTCTTGCTGTGCAAAAAGCTTTTTAATAAGATGCAATCCCAGTTGTTGATTCTTTGTGACAGTTCCTGTATAACTGAGGTTTTTCCTTCCTTAAACCACTGTCCTTAAGAGCTCTACTTATTCTATTTTGCAGCAGATTAAGTGCTTCTGTTTTAATATTTAGATTTATGATCCATTTCAGTGTGAGTTAGTGCATGGTTAAAGATATGAATATAGGGCCAGAGATTTAGCTCAGTGGTCCTGGCACCTGCCTAGCAAGCACAAGATCCCTGGTTTGATCCCTGGTAACCACATACCACAATGCCAAGCATGGTGGCTCATGCCTGTAATCCCAGCACTCGGCAGGCAGAAGCAGGAGGAATGCTGTGAGTTCGAGGCTTGCCTGGGCTACATAGTGAGCTCAGGACCAGCCTGAACTACAAAGCAAGACCTGTCTCAAAAAAAAAAAAAAAAGGTGATTGAGTATTCTGGAATTGTTTCTGCATCTTGTATTCTATTGCATTGATCCTCAGGTCTGATTTTCTTGCCAGTACTATACTGTTTTTTTGTTGTTGTTGTTCTGCTCTGTTCTGTTTTGTTTTGTTTTGTTTGAGACAGCATCTTGCTTTGTAGTTCAGGCTGGCCCTGAGCTCACTAAGTAACCCAGGTTAGCCTCCAACTCAGCAATCCTCCTGTTTCTGCCTCCCAAGTGCTGGGATTACAGGTGTGAGCCACCAATTCCAACACCGAAGTATGTGGTACTGATTGCTGGTAGGCGGGAGTCACCACACCCACCATTGTGGTATGAGGTTACCAGGGATTGCACTCCAGACCTTGCTGTGGCAAGACAGACACCCGAATCACTGAGCTAAATCCCTGATTTGTTGGAGTCTGTCGGACAAAACAGCGAGGTTGTGAAGTCAAGGGGTGTGGATTAAGAAAAGAAAAAAGAATAATGGGATCGGGAGGACTTCTCAGTCAATACTGAGCAGGACACCTCATTTATTTATAGCACTAATACAGGTTTTAGGGACATCAGTGGTGTTAGAAACAACTAACAACTGTCTATGGTCACAATTAGAGATTGGAAACAGACTGTAGAAGTAGTGATTTAACCTTTACACCATGTCTATAACTAGTTGGGTTTTTTTGAGGGTTT
>PVIC010037291.1:0-18149 GCA_004025085.1 Thryonomys swinderianus | reverse complement strand
GTCTCTGCACGGGAGCCAACTGACCACAAACTGATACTATAACTAAAATAAACCTTTCCTCTTTTAAGTTAGATATGTTAGGTATTTAGTTATAACAACAAAAAATTGACTTACTATATCCCACATGGCCATCATTGCTACAAGTCTGCTGCCCAAACTAGATAGAATCAGCATATGGAACTCCTTATATGGTACTTACATTATTTTATTTCATTATGCGCCATACTAGTAGCACCCTAGAATGTCTTTAGCCAATGTCCTTGGATTTAAGAAAGTCAAAATAATACCTAACGCTTTGGAGCTACAGTTTGAAGAATTCCATGTCAGTTCCACAGCAGCATTTAAACTATGTATTAAAAGCTGTATTTTCTGGAATCCTAAATGCTTCTCATACAGCTTTAATTGGATCTTGCCATATAGGACAATGTTAATTTTTATTAATAACCATTTTTAAAGGGCAATGTTGAAGTGATACTTTTAGCAGTACTGCAAAAAATATGAGAATTCAAGAAATTAGTCTCATTTCCTGTCTTTCATTTAGCATACTGAGATTTTTCGGTTTCTTTAGAATAAAAAAAAATGAGAAAAATCATATTTCAGTGGTTTGTCCAGCTATCTTAGAAAACTCATTACTTCTTAGAAAGAAAAGAGTACATAAGAGTTTCCCTCCCAATTCCACTCATGCTCCTGAAATAAATCCATCTGTAGATTACAAAGCATACAAGATTTCTCACTTCAGTTCTTGGCCATGGTTATGATATGTTCTTCCTGTTTATCCTTCTCAAGGACGTCAACTCTTCCCCACTTTAGTTCCTGGAACTCTTTGGTCTCCCAGTGATCACTACACTCTCCAGGTTTCCTGCATCACTGAGCTCAACATTCAAGATCATTCAAAGTTCACTCAAGACTGCTGGTTTAGAATCAAGTCTGAAAGAATATGAATCTTACTTCAAGTTTTGATTTTAAATCCCTGTAATCCCCCCCCCAAAAGAAAACCTCATCTGAGAGACAGAATATTCAAAAGTAAAGGATTAAGAAGAAAACCAAAATAATAATAATAGCCCTGGGCCAGAGATTTAGCTCAGTGGTTCCAGCACCTGCCTCGCAAACTCAAGGTCCTGAGTTTGCAAACTCAAGGTCCAGAGTTTGATATAGTAACCACATACAATGCTGGGTGTGGTGACACACCCACCAGCAATCAATACCACTTCCCACAGTGCTGGGCGTGGTGGCTCACGCCTGTAATCCCAGCACTCAGGAGGCAGAGACAGGAGGATTGCTGAGTTTGAAACTTGCCTGGGCTACACAGTGAGCTCAGGGCCAGCCTGAACTATAAAGCAAGACCCTGTCTCAAATAATAATAATAATAACAACAACAACAGCCCTTTTATAAAAATATTTGCAAGTCTTACCAGGCTGATATGCAAACATGTACAGCCATAGAATCATAATTCTCAAAAATCTTCTAATTTAGAGAGAAGTTCATTCTCTTGATATCAGTGGCTCTTGGTATAATGACCATCACTGAGTACAGCAAAACATTGGTAATCAAACAACAGCAACTACCATTTAAATGCCAGGCAAGGGCCGGAGGGTTAGCTCAGTGGTTCCAGCACCTGCCTCGCAAACGCAAAGACCTGAGTTCGATCCCGCCTAACCACATATAATGCTGGGCGTGGAGACACGCCCACCAATAATCAACACCGCATACCACAATGCCGGACGTGATGGCTCACGCCTGTAATCCCAGCACTCGGGAGGCAGAGACAGGAGGATTTCTGAGTTCGCGGTGGCTTGCCTGGGCACCATAGTGAGCTCAGGGCCAGCCTGAACTACAAAGCGAGACCCTGTCTCAAAAAGCAAAAAAACAAAACAAAACAAAAAAAAGAAATTTACTAGTAGGAAAATTTTTAAAATGAAGATTTCTAATACGAAAAAGGCATAGTTAAAATTGTTTTAGGTATAGTAAGCTCATAGGAATCTTTGTTTTGAATGAAGGGAAAGAGGTTTTTGTAGTTGCAGAAACATCCATCAGCTCTGGGACTCATCCTTGGTTCTCATGGAAGCAACAAGAATAGAGATGAATAATAGCATGTATATAAGGGGTGGGAGGTTATAGGCAGGTAGGTATACGGGTAAAAATGAGAATTAACTTTTATCATATACCGGTACACATTCCCCAATGTTGAGTGTGATTGTGAGTTGTATATAGAATGTACCAATAAAGAACTCAAAGCAGAAAAAAGAATAGAGATGAATGACAGAAGGGAGAGGACTTGGAAATAGTCTCAACATGACTTGGGGGAAAGTGATGTGGAAAAAATTGGGAGAAAAGGGAAATTTTTCTCAAATTTTCAACTGAGGTTTTTGAAACTGGGCTATTTACTACAATAAGGAAGTCTCCCCAAAAATACAATCATCTCATATGATTGTTTAAAACGTACCAACAAACAAGGAGTTTGCACAAAAGTGTCTATATTTATTAATGAATGCATGTAGTGAAGTATCAGATCACATTTTATATTCAACCCAATTTTAAATCGGTGACTAATGGGCTAGGTTTTATACAAGGAACTATACCATGATTACTAATATGTAATTGTACCACATACCTTTACAATTTTTGTGTTCTCAAATTTGGACTATTAAAATAGTATTTGCTTTTTCAAATTAGATATTTGCTTAGCCATTTATTTGACAAATAGTTTTCATTGTTTTATAATTTACTAGGTCAAACTCATGAAGGATAAAACTTCCAGGTACTTATATTCTCATAATTAAGAAGACAGATAAAAGTTAAAATGAGACTTTTGGTTTCTATAAGATGACAGATAAGCTTTTGTGAAAAACTTCCACACTATAAATTCTCAGAAAATGTGAGTTAAAAACAAACAAAAAAGATTGATGTATACCTGGGTTCCTGGAAAAGAAAAGACCTAGATGTCAAGATCAAAGACTTGTAAGCACAGAAGCAGTATGAGGGGGCTGTGGGGTAATTAGAGAAGCTAATGCCTGGACCGGATTCTAATCCTTTCAGGGGACAAAGGTTGAAGGTTTAAAACTAACACTTGGCTGAAAGTTCTTTCTTGGAAGAGCTGCGCTGTACTATCACTGGAACAGAATACCAGACACGGGCAACTCAAAGATGGCTTGACTTTGGCTCACAGTACCAGAGGATTCAGCCCATGGTCGGCTGACTGTGAGGCATGATGGGAGTCATGGCAGAGGAAAGCTTTTCCTGTCCTGGCAGCCAGGAAGCAGAGAGTACAGGGGAGGCCAGGGACAAGGAGGCATCCTTGTGTATTAACACCGGTGACCTTCCTCCAGCATCACTTCCTACACCAGCACATTCAGTGACTCAGTCTCCTGATGAGTATAACCTCCATTGTCCAATCAGCTTCCAAACACGTGAGACTTTTGAGGGACATTTTAGACCTAAGCCATAACATGCACCCCTCATGGAAAGAAAAAAAAATGGCTCAAAGCCTTGTAATTTGGGTGAAAAGAAGCATTAAATGAGAAACTGGCTCCTTTGATCTGCACTCTCCACAGGTTAAGATAAAAATCTGCATGGGATCAGAAAATCTTCAAGTTGAGTCAGAAACATAAATATTGGTTTTCAGCCTGTTACCATCTTATGCACATGGCAGAATCAAACTCAAAATTACCCTGAGGAGACATGGTAGTGGAAAATGTTAATGGCCAATACTTCACTCAAATACCCTGGATCCATTTTCACTGTTTGTTTTCTTTGCAAGTGGGGGTGGAATCCCCCCGGGATCTGCCTTTCCATCCAACAGTCAGCACTTTTTCCAGAAAACTGTCCTCCAGGACACATCACCTCACTTTTCATCAGCTCTCTTGCATCAGTTTTAACACCTCTGAGGTGGAACCTCTACTCCAGAGTCCTCTGCGGGACAGCAGAAATGCCTGAAATCACACCCTGACAACCCTTGCTCCTCTTCTCTGTCTTGTCCACCCCTCCCTTGACTGTTTCCCCTAAAGCATTTCCTTATCAAGCACTGAATCCTCACCTTCCATGTGCGCTTCTAAGATTCGGGACCTGTCACACTTCCCTAGGATTCTCACTGCAAAACAAACACCTCCAAAGACAAATTCTGTAGAGAATAAACCACAAAATTCACAAGGAAAAATCTTCCTCAGAGTCTGAGAGCAAGCTGCAGACACAATAGCAGATGTACTGTTGAAACAAACAACTTCATGTAGTAGGAAAAACAACTTGACAGAATACATAAATTATCCAGGAAATTATCAAGGATGCAGATGGAGAGAACTAAAAATGAAAGTATGACGAACTTGAAGCTCAAGGATACAATGATAAGGGTTGACATGGGTGGGAAGGAGTTCCTAAGAAGAGAGCAGAAAAGAAGGAGAGGGAATATTCAATACAATTTGTCCAAGTAGTTTAAAGAAGTTATAAAAGAGCAGAAGTAGCACAGTTTCTATATAGGGTAAATAAACATTAAGTGCATATGAAAAAGACATTGCACAATAAAAAAAAAAGTAGAAAGGACTTTTAAAAACAATCAGAGAAGACAGATGATTTAAATAAACAAGAATTAGTGAACAGGAGTATATTATCAAGAGCAACAGCAGAGAAGAAAAGAGAGCAATATAAATCTTGAAAGTAGAAAATAACATCCTAAACTAAATATCATTCAGAGAAGAATAAAGCAAAAATGATGACTCTAATATTTTATGATTAATAATAAATTTTCACTGAAGAAATAAATTGAACCCAGAAAGAAGGCCTAAAAAGCAAGAAGCAATGTGGAAGGACAACAACGAAAAATAGACAAACATATAAATTATCATCATCTAAAAAGAATCAACACTCCCCAGAGTAAAACTGCTTAATTTCAGGCTGACGGGTGCCCTCAGTGGTAGAGCACTTGGTTAGGATGTCTGGGGCTTGATTTTGATCACCTCGAAAGGTAAGGAAGAAAAGGCACCTCAATTGGCACTGTGGAACTTTAAGAGAGGCACAGTACCACTTGAGCTAAATCCCCAGCTCTGTGATGTGAAACTTTGAAAAGCAAGATGAGTTTTAAGAGATAAAGAAGATCAGAGTTAATGCAATCAATTAGACACCATTTCAAGGAAACATACTGTAGAAGTAATTTATGAACGCTGTAGATTTATCTACTTAAAGTAAAAAAAGCTATTCTCACATATAATAATAGAGATTTTGTAAAACAAGATTTATTCAATAGGAAGAAAGATGAAAAGATGTGAAGTATCACTATTCTGAAGTACAGTGGAATATATGCAAAAAGTACCTCATACTAGGTGTGGTTAAGGTAAAGTATCTATTTCATTGGCTTTGGAGTTCACCCTGTGGGCCAGTGAGGTAAACTTCTATGTGCTTCTACATGTGTCAGTGCTGTAGGTTGGCCTCAGCCTCTGGGACTGGTCCCTCACCTTTAGGGCTTGCCTGTTTCCTGCTATTTCCCAGCAGCCATCATCTAAGGAGCTTTGCTCCCTGAGGCACATATGCCATGATGTCTCTGCCTGAGCACCAGCAATCATGAGCCAAATACCTTCAGTGGTATTTGTGATAGGTATTGTGGTTCAGTGAGGAGAAAACTAACACGCTACCCAGCAAGGCTCAACAAATACCACTGAAGTCACATGCTAGAGACTCCCATAACAAAATTAAAACAAAATAACCAACAGCCCACATGTTTGGGAATTTGAAAACACACTCCTTGTCGCCAGGCGTGGCGGCTCACACCTGTAATCCCAGCACTCAGGAGGCAGAGACAGGAGGATTGCTGAGTTCAAGGCTTTCCTGGGTTACATAGTGAGCTCAGGGCCAGCCTGAACTACAGAGCGAGACCCTGTTTCAAAAAGAAAAAAATTAATTTGTCAAAGAAGAAACCTGAATTAAAATTTTAAAATGTTCTTTATGTTTTTGAAAAGTCATATATATATATATATATATATATATATATATATATATATATATCAGCACCTAGTATTACAGGATACAGTCAAAGCAGCACTTATATGAATTTTAATGTGTATTTTCATAATTAAAGATGAGAAAATCTTTTGCAGAAGTAAACTCAGCAACACCAGAAATAAAAAGGAGTAAAACAGGATTCAAAAAGGAGCAAGACATAACAAAAAGTAGGGGAAATAACTCTAGTAAGTTAGATCAAGATATCATAAGACATTATAATTTATGATGAGAGCATATGAGTATGCCTTCTCATTTCAACGGCTTCTTACTCTCCTACAGGCAAGAATCTACCAAGTCCTCCTAAGTCCTCTTGCTGCTACCCTTCCTGTTTTCCTGGGCTTGTGTTCCTCAAATCTCTAACTTCAGGATGAAGATCCTTAAGAGTATCTTTGCACTGGTTCTTCCCTCTGTCTGGAGACTTCTGCCCTTGCTTTCCAAAAACACCCTCACTGCATTCATGTTTGTGTCACAAGAGTGACTACTGAGATTGGGTACAGTACCACACAGCTGAAATCCTAGCCTTCTGGGAGTTTCAGGTGAGAGGATTGAAAGTTGGCGCCCAGACCTTGTCTCAAAATAAAAAATTAAAAAATGGACTGGGGATGTGACCCAGTGAGAAGGCCCAGGATTTGGTGGCAGTATACACACACAAAAATGTGTCTCTTGGGCATCAGTTGTTTTCCTGCCAATGTCTACACATGAGCAAAACCAGTATGATGCAAACACACACAAAAAAACCCTATTATAAAGTATGTTCTCATAGCCAGTAATTTCTATCATTCTCTATCTTGCTTATTACTTTATGCCATGGGCACGTAATAGTATCTTAAGCAATTATGTGCTCAGGAAGTATTTGTTGAAAGAATGAATCCCTGCAGCAAGCATATGGATGTGCATGTGTGTGTGTGTGTGTGTGTCCAGCAGAACAAAGGTCCTGTTGAAGGGCAAGAAAAAGAAGATAAAGAAGATGGACAGTCAAGGACCAGATCTAGAGAGTCTTGCTTCCATGCAAAAGTATGATTTATATTTCTTCTTATAAGTACTGTGCATGAAGATTTGTATCAATATAATATAAGAATTTAAAAATCTCATGTTGAGATTTCATTCATAAAGTAAAGAATGCTTCTGTTTTGTCTGAAAGCAACTCTTTGGTACAAACTATTTTTGAGTTTGGCTTCAGGTAACATAACATTTTAAGACTGCATATGAAATGTAATTGGCAAATGACATTTTATTAATAACCAGTTTTATATCAAGATTTATATAAACCTTTAAAAAGGTATAGATCTTGGGCTGGAGGGTTAGCTCAGTGGTTCTGGCGCCTGCCTTACAAGCACAAGGTCCTGAGTTCGATCCCTGGTAACCACATATAATGGGCGTGGAGACACGCCCACCAACAATCAATGCCACATACCGCAATGCCGGACGTGGTGGCTCACGCCTATAATCCCAGCACTCGGGAGGCAGAGACAGGAGGATTGCTGAGTTCGCGGCGGCTTGCCTGGGCACCATAGTGAGCTCAGGACCAGCCTGAACTGCAACGCGAGACCCTGTCTCAAAAGTAAAAAAAGGTATAGATCTAACCAGGCATAGTGGTGCATGCTTGTAATCTCAGCACTCTGGGACACTGAGGTAGGAGGATCACAAGTTTGTTTCCTGCCTGGTAAACTTAGCTACTTACAAAAATCCTGTAACAAAATAAAAGATTTTGTAAAGTTCTGAAGGTATTCAATCCTAAAAAAAAAAAAAAAGGAGAGATAGGAAGGGAGGGAGAGAGGGACAAAAATGAGAGAGAAAGGGAGGATGACAAGGCATGGAGGGACACAGGGAAAGAAATAAGTGTAGACTAAGCATTAAAATCAGTTATATATAAATTTTAAAATGCTATTTTCCTAAAAGTAGTGTCCAGTTATATTCTTTATGTGCCTAGCTAGGCACTGTGGTACATGCCTATAATCCCAGCACTTGGGAGGCAGAGGCAGAAGGACTGCCATGAGTTTGAGGCCAGCCTGGGGTACACAGTGAGTTCAGGGCCAGCCTGAACTACAAAGTGAAACCTTTTCTCAAAAAATAATAATAATAACTTAACTTGTGTGTAGATAATAAACCTGTTACCATCACAACTGTCATTGTATCTGACACGTATTGAACATTTATTTTACAGTTCTAACCCATTTAACTGTTTCAAAAATCCTTGGTGCTATTAATTGTTTAGGGTCACATAGCTAGGAAATGACATATTCAGTACCATATGTAATGGGTTGACTCTATTACCCATGATGCATCAGTCCTTCCTGATGAATTCAGCCTCACCCATGAGGTCTGGTCATCTAATCTCACAGAAATATAGTGTCTAACCTTAAATCATCAGTCCACAATATCTTCTCTAATTCACTGATTTCCTCTGCCCACCTCCAGTCCTTTTTCTCCTACAGGCTTCATTGATACCATCCTTTGGTCTGACCACTGGACCTGGATGCCTTGGTCAAAGTCAAGGTAATTTGTCTTGAAGGGTTAAGAAGAGGTCCTTGTTCTCAACCAGATTCTGTCTGCTGTCAGGTATCCCACTGATACTGGGGGTCTCCATGTGGGTGGCACATGGGGTTTCTTAGCAGGTGTCATCTCCTCTGAAACATCATACCATAATGATACATGTGTAACCATGCCTATAGTGACACAATTTGTAACAGCTAAATCTTAGATAAACCCAAATGCCCATCAAGTAACAAGTGGATAAAGAAGAGGTGGTTTTTCTATACTGTGGAGTACTACTCAGCCATAAAGAAAGATATACTACAGACTTTTGAAGTTAAATGGATGCCCCCCTAATGGAATAAATCAGACACACATATGTAAATATCATATTGTCTTTATGGTGTAAAAAAATGAAAGTGTATATAGGGACCAATAGGCATAATAGACAATATGAAAAGAGGAATCATTCAACAGGAAGGGGGAACTGAAGGAGTACTAAGACACATTCGGACTTTCTTGAAACTGTTGGAAAAAAATGTTCTCACCAGAGAATGACACAGTCAGTTTTCTGCATTGTATAATTATCATTCATCCCAAAAGTGCATTGTTTTCAGAGATCTAGTTCTTGATAGCAGGTTGAAGTTGTATTATTTGGGGCCCAAAACTACTCTACCAACTTATTCTTCCTTATTCTACATGATAAGCAAACTTGGCAAAAAGATTTGAGAGTGACTATGCTCAGCTTCCCGGATACTGCTTTGTCTTATTTTTGGAAAACATTTTCTCAGAAAGACTTCAGCTAACCAAAGCAGTATCCCCAGCTTCCACTATCCAACCTTGCTTAGAGGGTACAATGCTCAGTGATCAAAGAAATCACATCCTTCCCTGGTTGTTAGCCATTCTACAGCCTTTCAACCTGCAGTAGTTAACTTTATCATGCCTGGGACAAACCCAATATCCACCCTTAAAGGAGGAGAGGTTTAATTAGGCTCATGGTTGCTGAGGATTCAGTCCACAGTTAGCTGGCTTTAGGGCAGAAGTATCATGGCAGAATGGTGTGGCAGAGTGAGGATGCTTAGTTCATGGTGTTTAAGAAGCACAACAGTGGAGCAGCACCCTAGATGAAAGTGAGACAAACCAGATGTAATAGCCAAGGTCATGTCTCCATGACCCTCCCCAACATGCCCAGAAGTGTGCACAGCCAATCCCTTGGGTGGTTTCTAAGCCAATCAAGATGATGGTGGTTTTCAAGCCAATGAAGCTTAACTCCCACACAGCCATTCTTTCTGAATTGCTATAATTTTCAGTATTTCTATACTGTTATGAAGATCACAAATTCATAGCATTTTTTCTAAAATGCTGCTCCCTCTAGTGCTGAGTTAAGACATTGGATATTCATCAAATTTTTAAAATGTTGCAATTACCCATTAGAGAAAGAAATAGTGAAATAATTACAGTATTTGCATATTAAAATTATTTCTGCACATACACTCCTATTTAATGCTGTATCTTCATCAGCCAGCATAACGTTGTTTTTGAATAAGTACTCTTTAAACCAAACTGCTGAGAGAATATATAGAAGAAAAAAATAAATTATTAAGGCTGTCTCTTTTAAATTTAAAAAGTGCTTTTTTGTTTTGGCCAATGATTCCTTGTTCTTATTTTTTATTAATACATGCTTATAGTACATAGTGATTACATTCTTTGGGAACCGGTAATACATGTAGTACATGTACATAACACATGTCAGTTCTTTTCTCATCTTCTTTCTCTCTCCTCCCTTCCACCTCCCTCCATCTCTTAATCCCCTTCCCATTTGAAAAAGATCTGTCTCCCTACTTCCTATTATCTTTTATTTTTCTCTTTATTTATATTCTGAGTTTCTCATATAAGGGAAATTATACAACATCAAACCTTGTGAGTCTGATTTATTTATCAAAGTGTGCCTATTTTCCTATAGATGACTCAAGTTTAATTCTTCTTTGTGGCAGAGTATTACTCCATTATATATAAATGTTTGTTTGTTTGTTGAGACAGGGTCTCACTTTGTAGTTCAGGCTGGTCCTGAGCTCACTATGTAGCCCAGGCAAGTCGCGAACTCAGCAATCCTCCTGCCTCTGCCTCCCAAGTGCTGGGATTACAGGTATGAGTCACCACGCCCAGCATTGTATGTGGTTACCAGGGAACTGAACTCAAGACCTTGGCACTTGCGAGGCAGGCGCTGGAACCACTGAGCTAAATCTCCAGCCCTGTATAAATGTTTTGTAGTAGTTTAAAAACATTTTATCAGGGCTGGAGGGTTAGCTCAGTGGTTCCGGCACCTTCCTTGCAAGTGCAAGATCCCCCGTAACCACATACAATGCTGGGCGTGGAGACTCACACCCACCAGCAATCAATATTTCATACCACAGTGCCGGGCGTGGTGGCTCACGCCTTTAATCCCAGCACTCGGGAGGCAGAGGCAGGAGGATTGCTGAGTTCGAGGCTTGCCTGGGCTATATAGTGAGCTCAGAGCCAGCCTGAACTACAAAGTGAGACCCTGTCTCAAAAAAACAAAACAAAACAAAACATTTTATCATCAAACAATACTGAGTAGCTATAAAACAGGAAGTAACTATTTTTTTTTTCCAAAAGAGCAGGGATGTAGTTCAAGTACACATACAAAGAAACAAGTTAGCAGTTTCCAACCTAGCAGGAATGCTGACATCAGGAAGTCATGTCCATACTTCTGAGGAATTCTTCGGCATGCCAAAGGTAGAACAATCCCTTAATACGCACGATGACTGCCTGCAAAGCTTATGGTACCTATGAGGCCATGAGTGTCCTTCCTGAGTTCTCTTCTCAATAGTTAAAACGCCTGCTTTCTGTCTTGGCTCTGCTTTGTATGTCTTCTCCCAGGGTCCCTCAAATCCATGCAGCTCCACCCTTGAGTTGACCGTACTGTAGTCTGATCACAGACCATGAGATCCTCTCTGCAGCCCTCATGGCCAGTGGCGAGCAGGATTCTGCACTTCAAATGATACAAAGGGCCATGCCCAACCTCTTGGCACAAGAGATCACATATTCAATCTATCATTAGATAATGTATATGGTTTGCAGAACCAGGGATTGAACCCAGAACCTTCACACTGACCAACACCCTCCAGCCCTCTTTCTTTTTAATTCTGAGACAGGGTCTCATGGTCTCCAATTTTCCCAGGCTGGATTCAAACTCAATCATCCTGCATTGGTCTGCCAGAGTACTGGGATTGCAGCTTTATGCCTATATACTTTTTTAAAAGCATTTTACTGATTTCATAATATAATTTACAGAAAGTGAAGTTTGACTAAATCATCTTTGGTCATGGGAAAATATAGATACTAGCATAACTTTCAACTATACCCTAGAAGACCATGCTAGAGTTCCTGGAAGTAGGAGAGACACGAAACTTTCTTGTTTGTTCGTGGGTTGTTGATCACTGAGAAAAATATGGGTCTGATTCAGAAGAGCCTGTCTAAAGACTTATGAGGCTTTAACCTAGTATCTTATTAGACTATAAGAATAATTATGCAACCCATAATTTCAAAATAATTGTCTCTACCCTTATTTCATACTGTGAAGTTTGTGCATAGCCTCTCTCTTCTTCTCCATCTTTTTTCTCCTACCTCATAGTCTTTCATAGTATTTGTCCTGCTCTCCTGTCTCTTCCTTCTTGATTCCACAAATTTCAAGAAATCCATGTACCAAAGACAGAAGTACCCTCAGAGAGCAAAAATGTGGAAACTTCGGCAGCTGGCATCTTGTAGGTGACCCAAAGTAAAAGGTAAGAATAGATTTATGTAAAAATGTTTTTGGCCCACTACATAAATGTGTGAGTAATGGAGCTGGAGATTGAAGAATGGGAAGAAGCATTTCAGCTTCATACACCTTTGAAGGAACTAAATGCCTCGGTAATTTCTGGTCTTGCCATTCAGTGCATGTTTAAATAAGATTTAAAGAGACTCTTGACACCTCTCTAGATCACAGAAATAAATTATTAACTTTCTCTTCTACATGTGCAGATTCCTTTGAGTGCAAGATGCAAAATTAGTAAAAGCAATTCATTTACATGGGCAATTGCTTTAGAGTTAGGAAATTTTATTTTCAGACCACTCACAGGAGTATGCAAAGGACAAGAGCTAAGCCTAACAAGGCTATCTACCTGCAAGGATAGTAATCTGTGAAGAAGAACTGGAGGGTACTATTTCATGCTTTAAGTAACATGAAATTTCAAAAATCCAGCTGAGGTGCAAATATTTAGGAATCAGCATACTTCTCTGTACCTTACTCTTATTTAGACAGTTTACACTTCATCAAACACATCTTACTGGTTTCAGGTTTAACTATTATATTAATTAACCCCCCAGGACTTTGCTTTAGTAATGCTTCATCTTATATATTTTTAAATACAAAATTCTCTGTGCATGTCTGTGTAGTACTAGTATAAGAGATTCTAAACTTCTAAGGATGGAAGAATCTGGGTTAGAAGAGTTAATTTTTCAAATATCTTTTCATAAAATGTGATGGATGCGTGTCTTAGCAAGCTCAACTTTTCCAAAGCCCAGGAGAAGGAATCTTCCCCTCTATTGCCGCTAGAGGTCTGCTTAAAATTCTGCTGCTGGTTTCTTACGACTTCTGCTTTTTTAAATTGCTAGGACAGAAATGAGAGGAGGTGTCAGTCTGGATTGGGTTCACTGCATATGTTCGCCCTTGCACAGAAGCTTAAATGGACAAGTTGGTCGGAGAATGCAGCCCAGGCCAAAGACGGTGGCCTCATGGAGGTCCAGAGTCCCTCAGAGGTCCCTGGGGCTTTGCAAATGTCTTATGTCTTTATTTTAAGCAGCAGGAAGAAGGAAGTGACAGGAAGGCCAAGGGGCACACACCAGCTGTCTTTTATGAAAATTTCCCAGAATTTATACACTTCCACTTCTCTGACCATGCTCAAAATGATCAAAGCCCTCCCCTCCCAAAAGAATAGATAGTAGGTCAAAACACCCAATGGTCTCTGTAGCAGAAGGTGATGATGACACAGCTGGAAGAGGCACATACATCCATATCCACAGAAGCATCAGGCAAAAGGCAGTAGGATGAGTACAACATCTTTCCTTAGTGTAGAAGTGGGACAACACAAAAGGATCCCAGCATGAAAGCATGGGCTTAGGCTAAGGTCTGGTTCCTCCTTCCAAGAAGCAAAGTGCTTCATTAAAATTATATATTAAGAGTTTTCAGAATCTGATAGTGCCTATTATTTTCCCTTTATTCTCCTTTTCTTGTGTTTTGCCTTGCCTCTCCAATCCATCATTTCTTCTGTATGAATTTTAGAGTCATTTTTTAAATTTTAAAAACTTAGGATTTCAAAATTGCACTTCTGTGCAAAATTTCACAATGGGTTAAAAACAAACCTTGGCTCAGGGAACACATTCCTGTTTGTTCATACATGACCCCACTTATTTAGTCTCAAAACAAAAGCGAGAACTTAGTAACTCATTCCACCCTCATGCTTGCCCACCTAACAGAGTTATATTCCAAACTATGTTGAAAGACAATCTTTAACTTGACATAATTTCATTGATTCAAGTCTCATATTTCTGAGAACATGGCAAGAGAACTAAGACATGCCCGATCTTATTTCATCAACCAAGCTGAGACACCTGTATACCAACTGCAGGAAGGCTGGGAAATGCTTCCTTCATATGCCCAGGGACAAAGGAGAACTGAGAATTAGAGAAAACTGGTAACATGTCTTTTAAATCGATGGTGACATTTCAGGGCCAAGCTAGTTGCCTAGCTCAGCCATTGCTGATCTGTCAAAGATACAGTGTTTCATATGCAGGGTCCACAAAGGTTACTGGCTTCCTATGCCACCTCCAGAAAAATGGTTATCTTACCACCTATGCCAGAGAAATGGTTACCTTGGTTATCAGTATCTCCAAGCCTGGGATTTCAACTGTCCCACTCAGAAAGCAATTAGGAAAAGTATTTGTTGTTGTTCTTAAACACCAACTTAATCTATGATCTTGATATATCACTTCTGTGTCCTTCTTATCTAGCCAAGCTTCCATGCCTTTTTCTGGGGTCCTATAACTTATTTTTTCTTGTCATATCCTGTATTGTTTAAATTTGCTTTATGGGGTATAGAGGTAAGTAACAAAGGGAAGAAAAAATATAATGGTAATGAATTTGCTTCAACTCACACTGGCTCAGTTATATCAGAATGTACTTATCATTTTTTCTTTCCACAGAGACTTGTTCTTGAAAACGAAAGCTTTGTATTAAAGACTATTGTTGCTGCTATAGATTTATATATCATGCACTGCATTTTAATGAGGTTGTGGAATAACATGTAACAAGTTATTTCTACCAGAAGGGTGACAATGGATACAAGTTTTATCCATAAACATACATGCATACATGCTTACAAACTTAGAACACATTATTGCTCAAATACTCAGAAAATTTTAGGCATAAGCTTATTCCCTTCAATTAAACTGTGACTATTTATGCTTCACATGCTTTGAAATAATGGTATTTGGGGCACAGAGAAATATAAACTCTCTAATCAGACTGAAAAGATAAGTTTTTTATATTTACTTTGTAGAGAGATTTCTGACTTTAAGAGCCTGATCTGCTATAGATAAAATGGATTCTTAAATTCCAAAATGCTTTGTACCAATCACAAGGCAAGTCTGGTGAGTTTTGACAATGGATTTATACCACAACTCTCAGCAAAGAAAGGTGGTAATTAGAAAGGAAGGCAAGATGTGATGGAGGAAAAGAAGCCAGAAGCCAGATTTGAGGATTCTTCCTCTATTTCAGACTGAAGTTTTTAGTTTAGTGGTTTGGGTGGTTTTGGTTTGTGGCGCTACTGGGGACTGAACCCAGAGCCTTTGCATTGAGCTACAACTTCAGCCTTTTTTTAATATTTACTTTGAAACAAGGTCTTGCTAAGCCACTAATTTACCAAGGCTCAGCGCAGATTTGGAGTCCTCCTGCCTCAGGCCCCAAAATTCTGGGATTACAAGGGTTTTTCCATCACACCCAACAGGATTGAAAGCTTTTAAACTATCCTTGAGAAGCTAATAAACCTAAGTAAGCAACTGTTTCTATTTTGATGCTCTAAAAGGACAGAAATAAATGTGATTTGCCATCATGAGAGTCACTACAGATGAGATGGAGGTGAAGCAATCCCCAGTACTGTTCCTCCACAAAGAGAAAGAAAAATAGTATGTGTGATGTTTCTCACATCTGAGAAATACAAAACAGGTAATGACAGAAGGGTGTGGCAATCGGGTATCCAAATCAATTGACACTTTGTATGAAAACTAAAGGCTGAGTGGGACTACTTGCAAACACAGATTAGGTCTATAAGCCAGCGTACAAAAAGTCTGATGCTCTAGCATCAGTGGGGAAGAAAGCAGAACACCAAGTCCTGCACTTATTAAGATCTACAGAACTTCAAGTTTTACATGGTGCCTGGTTGTGCCCACATCAGATCTTGTGTGTGGTAAAATGGGTCAGCCCAACACCTAAAATGCAGATAGGAAAAATTTCACCTCCACAGAGTCCTCTGCCTAGTGAGCCTTAGAAGTCCTCTAATCCTTTCTGTTAGTGTAAATTCTTCCTTACTTGAAGGTCAAGCCCTGTAATAGAGTATGAGTTACAATCACACAATCCCTCCTGGGCCCTTGGAACAAAATGACTTAGTTAGCATATGCTGTAATGTCCTGATAAAAGAGAAAAAAAAAACCCTGCCCAAAAGGGTTATAATATCTACACAGCACCACCTGACTGGTGTTGGAAATGGATTGTGCGGGATAGAGAGGTAAGACACAAATCTGAAGCACCAAGAGCATTCTCTCTTGAGATATAAAGCTGAAAACCCTACCAAAGATCTAAGGGCCTGGTGTAAGTCTGATGCTCGAAGTATATGAAAAGTGACTGTCCATGCTGCATGAAGTAGAAATAGATTTAAGAGAATCTGTATTTAAGGTACTATGTAAATGGGTTCCTATGAAAGTAATAAATTTCATGCAACAAGAATAATTGAAACTGATTAAATATGAATAACTTGGTTATCTGCATGACAGTTGTTTTGGGTTTTGTCACAAGACTTAAAGTTCCATGAGATCAGAGACCATGTGCTTTGTGCTGTGACCACAGCACAAGTTATTATACCCAGTTATTATACCCAGTGCTTAACAGAGATCAATAGATTCCTAATAAATATCTGCTGAACAGATAAATAAAGGAACATAATTAGGAAAAACTACATGTCAAATAAAATATATACCAAAAAGAGATGAGCCAGATACTTGTATCTTTGAGATGTTTCTATAGCTCTGAGATTCTAATTTCTTACTTTTATTCCACAAAGAATTTTAGTGAGCATCTCAAAGCATCTATAGATGCTACACCATTCTTCTTATGCCTCTCGTGGGACATATCTACTTTGGATGAAATACCTACCATAGTATGGATTTTAAAGGATCCTAAGTCCTTGCACATTTTGATAAGCCTAAGGAGAACTTTCTGTACAAAGTCATAAAGAACCTAATCTAGAAAGAGCATATAACCAGGTGGGTCTATGACAATTCCCTTTTTTCAATTCTGCTTTTGGTGAATGGAAATATTAAAGTTTTACATCAGTGGTTATGGTGAGTCCCCAAAGTTTTAGGCCATGAATGGTGGTAATAACAAAGACAAACGATAGGAGAGAGACACTACTTACAGGTGAGTGTATCCTCTACAAGCTCTAATGTGAAAAGGTTGTTTGCTTTGCCACAGTTCTAGCGGCAGTAAAGACTCACTGATGATAACACATATGAAAAGCTCTTTCATCTTCAGAAAAATCCTGGGAAAGGGTAACTAGAGAAGCAAGTTGAGGGGCTCATTTCAGAATAGCTGCAATATTCCTAGCCAGGTATTCATTGTTATTCTTAGCAAAAGCAGTTGTAAAAGGTATACATTCTTCTCATATGCTGCTCCAATAAACAAGGCTTATGTTCACTGAACAGATTTTTTTTTTTTTTTTGCGGTACTGGGGATCAAACTTGGGCCCTTGGGCACCCAAGGTTGGTATGACACCACTTGAGCTAAATCCCCAGCCCCACTGAACAGATTTTTTGTGTCTGTGATCATAATAATTTTCACATTGTTACTCTGTGTTCCATTTACATGAGTTCTCATTATATTCTTCATGTGAAAAAAAATAGTTTCTGCTACCATGGGAATGTCACGTTGCTTAAAACAGATGTTAATGACAATTTGATTAGAATAAAATATCTAAAGTCAAAGTGACTGTGGGAAAGAGTGTTAATATCTTTGGGGTTAGAAAAATATAGCAATGTCGTATTGACAGACTTGGAGGGGTAATGTCAAAATGCTGCCTTTGGATATTTACTCATGTGAAACAGATTTCTAAGCTAATTCCAGAGGTTTCTATACTCTAGAGATATTGTCCTAAACAACTGATTTTTTATTGAATTCTTTATTGGTACAATTTATATACATCTCAAAATCACATATAACATTGGGAAATTTGTACCAGTATATGCCACAAGTTAATTCTCATTTTTACCCATATCCCTACCCACTCCCCCCTCCTCCCCCCTTATACATGCTCTTTTATTTTCTTTCTGTATCATATTTATTCCTTCCCCTCATCACATT
>PVIC010037290.1:0-18180 GCA_004025085.1 Thryonomys swinderianus | reverse complement strand
TACCTTGGAAGCATAAGGTCCAATTCAATATCCCCAGTACTACAATAAAAAAAATTCCAATATATGGTCTGCCATTTATTTTCTTAATAATAATTTTAATTTTGTCAATTTTAATCTGCTTTTCTTCAGTGCATATTTGCAGGGAATAATCATTACAATCCTTGTGGGAAGCTGGTACATGGACATAATATTTCATTTTAAAAATTAAGTGTACCCTGTCTCCAAAAAGCAAAAAAAAAAAAATTAAGTGTATTATACATTTTAAGTACACATTATGACCACATTTATCATTGAGAATTTGTTGCTGTGCATGACGTATTTTACTTACTGTTTTTTTCTCATTCTCCTTCCCTTCCTCTTGTCCCTCTACCTTCTCTGTTTATACAAGCTTTGTTTCTGTTTTTTTCTTTTTCTTTTAATCTTATTGTGCATAATATATCTTAATTTGTTTTTCACCTCCATCCTCCACACTTTCTCTCTTGGCCTGCTTCCTATTTTCCAAGCATCCAACTTCCTATTCCCAATTTTCACTGGGAATTTTTACCTGTAAACAGTATGTTTGAACTCTCATCCTTTCAACCATTCTCTTCCCCATTTATAAAAGGTTTGTTTCCATCTTTCCTTCAATTCTTTTAAAACGAAAAACTTCTCTCTTCCTTGCCTTCCCCCTCGACCTCTTCTTTGTTCCCCTTCCCATCGGAATAAGTTGTTCTTCCCAGTATCTATTTTTCATTTTGCTCCTTATATACACTTCAAATTTAATTTTTAATTTCAGGCCTATGTTTAATTTTCACTTCACTGTTCATATACACAGTTCTATTCCTGAATATATTCTGTTCAATTAATCCATATGTCTAACCAGTTTCTACATTAGGGTTTTTACTAGTGGACCTAGAGAAATAGTAAATATTGAATTCATGTAATATAGAACCAGAAATTCTATCATTTTCTTTCTTTGGAAAACTGAGTTGGCTGTTCTATGTCATTTGAATTTCAATGCACAGTTTAAATTTAGCTTACCGATTTATATAATTTTTAAATTTGCAATATAGGCAGAGATTAAGTTGTGTCTGTATGTTAAGTTGGAGAGTTTTGGCATTTCAAAACATGGAGATTTCCAATCCGTGAATATAGTATAAATCTTCATTCTTTTTCAGTGTTTACCTATTCTTACATATTTAAAAAATTATGCCTGAGTAATCCATGTATTGGACTTTTATTTTAAACTACACTCTATTTTTACCATATATTTAAAAAATTAACATTATTTATATGTTTGATTTAATGAATATATAGTACCACATTTTCTTTAAAAGTATCTGCATGGAAACAACAGCCATCTTCTGAATCAGAGAGAGAGAGCTGAATTCTAGATGTACTAAGAAAGAAAATCAATAGTACAGATTGTGGGAGAGAGGTAGTAATGAACTTGACAGTTTTATATCCAGTCATTAAAAATGGATGCCTTTAAATCCTATGAGCACTCCAGTGGTGGCTACTTGAGTCTTTCATTTAATGGCAAAGTGTGAAAATGTCAATAAGACAATTGGACCGAGTGTCTGAGGTTAGCTTCAACACGGTGTCTATTTTATGTCTGAGTGTAGCTTGATTACAGCCAGGCAAAAACCATGCTGGCAGGAGTGATTTTAAATATCTAAGGTTAAAAAAATGGCTACTGATGCTTGATTTTCTTCCATGGTCTAATAATTCACTAGTTTCTTCTGTTCAATGCTGTAAGATATTAAATGTGGTCTACACCTGGGCAATCTCCACCTTTCTTTGCCTTTTCCTTTAAGACACTTATCTAAGTCAGGACTTTTAAATATAGCCTTTACCCTCATCTTATCTTTATTTTAGTGAAACTGATAAACTGTAACTTTTTGGTCTGAACTTTATCAACCAACTTCATCCTCCAACATGGTGAATCTCAGCCATCCTTCCAGTTTGGTCTCAGGATGGCACGTCACTTTTGCTGCTCCACAGCAACTCTCTTCACCATGTGTTCGATTCTTAGCCTCTATTTTAAGATTGTTTCCAAGGAATTATCTTCTGACTCCTCTACTTTAGTATATCTTTCTGTTGGTTCATCAAATAAATATAAAAATGTGCTGATCTTTGCATGTCTCAAAATTTGCGTTTTATCTAGAATTTTATTCAAACATCTTTTCTTCTTCCTGACGACTAGCTTTCACATGTCTGTCTACCTTATTATCTCTTGTTTCATCTTAGAGAATTTCAAGTGATTTTCTCTCTCAAACACTCTAGTAAATTTCTTTAATGAAGTTACTTGATGACCTAATTGCTATATCTAATGACAAGAAACTTCTGGTCTTTATCTTAGTCTGTACAAGTCTTAAATGGCACTATTGATGTTCCTTCATGAGCTCCTCTGACCCTAGTTTGTCTTACTTCTCTAGTTATTAGGCTATTGCTTTTCTAATGGTTTTGAAGATTCTTTTTTTTTTTTTTTTTTTTTTTTTTTTTTTTTTTTTTTTTTTTTTTTTTTTTTTTTTTTTTTTTTTTTTTTTTTTTTTTTTTTTTTTTTTTTTTTTTTTTTTTTTTTTTGAGACAGGGTCTCGCTTTGTAGTTTAGGCTGGCTCTGAGCTCACTACGTAGCCCAGGCAAGCCTCAAACTCAGCAATCCTCCTGTCTCTGCCTCCCGAGTGCTGGGATTACAGGCGTGAGCCACCACAGCCGGCACTGTGGTATGCAGTATTGATTGCTGGTGTGCGTGAGTCTCCATATATATATATATCTTTTACAGAATCATCCCCTCATTAAGGCATGATTTATATGACTTGGTGCATCATCACTCATGACCTGTTGCTTCCCATGATTGCTTTAATTATAATCCATACACCACTACCTTTACCCAATTTCTTTACACACGTGCCATTTAAATGAGAACAAACTCTCTGAGAGAAGAGATAAGACCTAACTCACTTTTTTATAAAATCCAAGGTGCCTAATAAAAGGCAGAAAATGAAAAATGACTTTACGCTAGGTAGGATTTTAAGATAGTTCCCAAGGTCCCATCCTCTGGTACACATACCTTCTGTAGTCTCCCACTGTGTACACCGGCATGACCATGAATGCGACTGATCACTGTTAGTGTTATTCAGTCCCAAATCAATTGTTATAAAAATTATACAAAGGCACATTTTCCCAGATTGGCCCTGGCTAATCATGTGAACACTCAAAAAGGACTGATACTCCTTAAATTCACCAGTTTCACCATCTTTGAAGCAAAAGCCCTTAGGAATTAGCTCTACAGATACCAAAAAAATTAATTTACTAATGATTGTGTAAGTTTGGAAGAGTGTGCTGAACTCCATTATCAAGTCTTAGATAACAGTGAATATTTGCCTTATGAGAAGCAGGCAGCAGTGTCTGTACTTTTGAACCACAGACATCTGAAAAAAAATAAACTTTTATGATTTAAAGTTGTTCAGGGTGTGATTATTTGGTAAATAGCAGCACACAAAGCAAGTACTTCTTAACATACTAAAGTACAAAAAGACCTGTGTTTACCAAGTTAGCCAAGAGTATTGTAGGAGATAGGAGCTCACAGGAGAAAGCTCTCAACTTACGGGATTGCCAGAGGCGGTCACAGCTGCTGTGGCTGGTGCAGAAGAGCTACTGAAGAGTGACCAACAGCTGACTCGTAAATGGGCGATAATTGATTTCCACTTGCAGCAGTGGCTGAGGTGAGAGAAGTGATAAACAAATGAGACAGTGACTAAGGAGTTAGGAAGTAAGAGAAGTAAATGTTTGGGAACAAAGAGTGTAACAGTTCAATAAAGTGAACTAAAACAAGCACCATTACTCTTTTCATTTACGTTCTGATGACACAAAGGACAGCATGAACCTGGGAAAGGCCTATATTAATTAATGATTTTTTACCCCAAATATTAAAAAAAATGAGGTCTCAAGGGAATAAGGCATGGAAAAGTAGTTTGTGGCACACAGTAAAAAGTCAGAGCAGGTCTGGAGTTTCGGGTGTTGCCAAGCAACTAAGACGTGCTAGGATCTTTAGAAGTTGGTAGCAACATGCTAAGTGTAATTCACCTTATGAAGCTGTGTTGCAGAGATACACAGGGAAGTAGGTGCCAAAAATAGAATAATTTATATATCCTCAAAAACGCTTCAGGGAGACCTGATAGACTTTCAAGATAAAACAGTTCTCTGCAATTGTTGTTACCCTGACTGGCATCTTTTCTCCTATTTTCTTTCCCTCTCTGCTTTTAGAAAATGTACTTACATCCTGCAGGTGATTTGCTTCTTCTCCATCCCCAAATGATTGGTGTGAACATGATAAACTGAGATCATTCTGCCCTTTTTGCTGGAACTTGGATTAGAGGATTTATTTGGCTGGACAGTAACCTATGAAAAAGGTGGGAAAGTCTTCCTGAGAGTTGCTAGGAAGGTTTCCTTCCATGGGACACGGGAATAAAGACAGCAGAAATACTCAACCTTCTCACATCTCCGCAGCCTCTTTGCTTCCTGCTTGAGAACAACTTACCCGGAAGACCCATTCACAGGCAAGCGGAGCAAGATCTTTAGCGTGTCATCCCTAAACCTCGTGTGTGTCTGCACTTTTTGTGTAAAAACTGTAACTTATTATTCGATCCACTTTAGGGCAGAATATTCTGAGGTGTACTGAGATAACCTCTCAACTGGTGATGCTCACCCGGGTGTCTATTTGTCCTCTAAGCTACTTTACTATTTGTGTTCCTCTCTAGGCTTTAAGATGAAATGCTCCAAGAAAGATGTGGTTATTTGTCAGTCACTATGTTATATAAAGACACTTTTTATAGGCATAAATTGTATAGTAAGTAGGAAGACCCTGGCCTCCTTCATATTAACTTGGATATCATAATTGATTCCCTATGAAGCCAGAGACTTATTGTACAATTATGTTTTCTTACAAAAAGGACAGGCACACGAATGTTATCCAAAGACTTAGGTAGACTGGGATATCATAGTTTGCTCTGAAAAGATGCTTCACAAGGGAACTCAAGAAATCCAAACGTCAAGTTTTCTCACCTAACTGTTTTGCTTTAAGTTGGCCTCAAATAAAAAGAATACTCTTAGAATAAGACAAAAGAAACACATTACATCATTGAAGCTATTTCAATAGTCTTTAATGGGCAAAGTAATAATCTCTTTAGTTAAGGTTATGTTTTTCCTTTGATTAGAGAAAATGCATCCTTGGGTAATGTTAAAATTGGTGAAAGCGAAATAGAAATGCAGAATACCTGCCTTGACTGTGTGAATTTTTCAATGAAGAGAAAAACATTGCTGACCAAGACAAAATCAGTTATCAAACCTGCATTATTATTTTAAAATGTTTTCCTCAGATTTTTAAGAAGTAATTTTTTAACAATTACATAAAACGTTATGCCAGATCTATTGATATACTGTTTTCAAACTTAAGCATTTTTCTCAAGAAGTTTCAGGACATCAGCTTCAAATGAAGCCAAGGTCTCTTTAAATTGTAACAATAGAATAAAATATGAGTTCACTGTTCTGGATTATACAACATAGAAAGAGACTTCCTCCTAATCCAGTCATCTGTGTGTCAGAATGAAATATTTCAGGTTGGGTCAGGTGTCTATTTGTCTCTTTTTTACTCCTTTTTCCACTCCCTTTTTTTTTTTTGAATGCACATACCTCGAAGAACAAATTTATGAGTATGGATAACATTTTGGTTTTCTGAAAGATAAACTTGTAACTGTAAATTTGATATAATAAGTGATTATTCAAAACCTAAAAAAAATATTTCACAAAATGACATAGCCCTGGACAGTGTATTTAAAAAAAAAACTCAAAAAACAAAAAACAAGCATTTGGGGACAAGAAAGTTATACTTTCAGTATGTTGTTTCCCTGCTTCTCTAGCAGAAGAAGTGACCACCTGAATACTAAACAATACCAATTTGGTCTATGTGTTCTGACAGGTGTATTTGAAAGGAACATATTGTGTAAACCTATGCGCTTTAGCAGGAGATGAAAACAATGATGCTTAGGGCAATCTGCCAGTGTTCTCTAATATTCTATGCTGTTTGTGCCTCATCTTTGATTATCTTTATGTCCCAGTTATTAGCATCCATTAGTGCCCCGCGGATAAAGCCAAGCACAACAAAACAAAACAAAGATCTGTCAGTCTGCAACTGACAGATAGGTCTTTGAGGTTATAGATGGATTTATTGGTTCTCTCTTTCTAAATCTGTCAAAAAAGACCCAATGATTTCCTCCCTGAAAGAGGCTGAAAAATGAGCACCTGGAAGCCTTTAATAACAGTGATAGTAGGAAAGCGTGATACTTTTGGAGTTAATTTTCACTGTGAATTAAATTGGGTACTCAGGCTCAGAAAGAAACTCCTCTTGTGAAAGAAAGGGAAATACCACATCTCCTGAAGAGGTTATAAAATGGTGTCAGATTCTCCTTAGAAGTGATACCAACAGCACTGAGCAGCTAAGTTCATTCCGGCTCTGTTGAGCAATTTGAAATCTGTCTCAATTCCTGTTTTTTTGTTTTAATTTTCATATTTCATATGACTTAAACAACTGAAGAATCCAATTTAATTTCTTCCTTCTTATGAGATAGAATTTGACCTCCTTTCGCTCCAAAATTTATGGTTATGTGTCTCTCCTTAATGCAAATAGAATGCAGCCAGCATTCATGACTTCTAGCTGAAATAGATACTGTTTTGTGATCATACATGGAAAATATTTAATGGTAAGTGTTGGAAATATTTATTCAATAGCAGAAATTCAGTTTCTACTATGTGGCAAGCAGGATACCAGAAATCATGACTAAAAGTGACATAGACCTGTATGTGTCTTTTTACATGTGGGTTTTGGTGTTCAGGGTGTTTTGAGGAAAACTAAGGGACAGGAACTAAGCAGGCAGTCATGATGCTGTATTAAATGCTACTGAGTGGTGCCTGTTTCTTGTTAAATTAAATAGGTGAATTTCTTTCTTTCTTTCTTTCTTTCTTTCTTTCTTTCTTTCTTTCTTTCTTTCTTTCTTTCTTTCTTTCTTTCTTTCGCAAAAAAAGTCTTAAATTTTTAAAGGCTCAACTACTTCATCCTGGGTAAAAACATTGAAGAGCAGCAGATGGTTCTTTTGGTGCCTCTTGCTATTCTAACATCTATAATTCAACAAATAATAATTTCTTTGAAAGTGCTTGAAATATAAAATATACTAGAGTTACCACCCGGCCTTTGACTCTCTGACCCTTTAAACATTTTAAGGTGCTTCTGAGAAAGGTCTGTCTGGCATGTAGGGATCCATGGTGACAATGTGGCGGTTAGCCTGGCAATGCTAATTTGCACTAATGTTATCATGTCACTGGTGACTTCAGGGTCATCCTGGTTCTAGTTACTAGCTAAAGTGAAAATTTCCTCTTTGATAAGTAGGCACTTGGTATTAAAACTGAAAAAAACTTCTTTAAAGCATCTAACTATTGGTATTCTTCTAAACAGACTCTATAAAGTCATGTAAGCTGCTACTATGGAAAAATAGTTGATTTTCTTGGTCATGAATACCTTATGAAACTTTTAAAATAGAATCTGGAAAGAAAAGTGATAGAAAAAAATGAACTGAATATACTTCCAAGGAAAGTACTAGTCAGTGACATTGGTGGATTTGACATTTTAGCACATGTCAGGCTTTGTATTAGAGTTTGCAGAATATGGTAAGAGTTCTGTGCATTTTCATGTCTACAAAAAGAAGATAATACATGGATGACAACTGCCAATGTTGCTGTATCTTCATATTTAAAATTTTCTAATTTACATTTTCTCTCCATATTTAATTTAAACAATATTCTGAGAAGATAATTTTCAAATCCACCCCCAAATAGGAAAGAATATTATGTATCTAGAATGATTGACATGGATTGCAATATTCCTGAGACAGAAGAACACTGGCTGGTCCAAGTCAATTTCAAAGTTAATTTTAAAAATATATTAATTTTCCTACAAAGGGATAAGATAATTCAAATAAGTAATGTGGTGTCATTATCACCATCATTATTATAGGAATAAAGAAATTGGAGGAGATGACAATTTAGGTCATTTGTAGTGATAATAGCTTTCAGTAGTTATAACTTTATCGCAGTGCTATAAATTAAATGAAATAACATATGTAAAAGTGATTTGAAAATTATAGTGTTTTATGTAAAAGTATATTTCAGGCTTTGTGGTGGCCAGTTCTTTCTTAGCTGATCACTTAATTCAAAACAATGGTCTCTTCAGTCAGTTCAAAAAATTTTACCTCTTTTTTCGTAAAATGATTGCATTGTGGGGCCAGAGGGTTAGCTCAGTGGTTCCGGCGCCTGCCTTGCAAGCGCAAGGACCTGAGTTCGATCCCCGGTTACCACATATAATGCTGGGCGTGGTGGCTCACGCCTGTCATCCCAGCACTTGGGAGGCAGAGACAGAAGGATTGCTGAGTTCACGGCGGCTTGCCTGGGCACCATAGTGAGCTCAGGGCCAGCCTGAACTACAAAGCGAGACCCTGTCTCCAAAAAAGCAAAAAAAAAAAAAAAAAAAAAAAAAAAAATGATTGCATTGTGTACTGACTGTTAGGCACATGCTATAACAGGACTTTATGGACCCAAACAGAGTCTTGTGGTCTAGAGTGTGGAGGAGAAAAGTACCATGATCATCATCTGGTTAGACAACCCAAGCCCCTACAGGCCTGGCAACGCCAACAGGACAGCATGTCCCTGTTGCCCTGAGTAAAAAGGGAAGCACAAGAGGATGCAGAAAGGTTTAATATAGCTCATGGTTTCAGAGTATTCAGTCCATGGTTGACAGCCTCCAAGGCCGGAGCATCATGCCAGAAGGACACAGTGAAATAAAACTACTTGGGTCATGGTAGCTGGGAAGCAAAGCAAGGGAACAGTGTCAGAGAGCAACGGGCTTGTGATCTTCTGTGACGGTCAAGGTCATGGGTCCATCCCCCTCAGTCATACATCCATGTGTATGGTCTACTAATCTGCTAGGAGTTTCTTAATTCACTCAAGTTGACATACAGAGATGAACAGTCCCAGGGAGCACACAGGTCTCCGGTTATGTGGGCAGTTGTCCCCGGATCTAATCATACCACTCAGAGATGATTTAACTAAAGAAATCACTGTTATGTTTTTCTCAAATGTACATTATACAGAAGGATAAAAAGCTAACAAGAATTAAGCATCTACTTTGTATCAGACATCTACTTATATCTGATTTCATTTATGAACTTATTGAACAAATGTGCACCTGTGACATGCTGTAGGAGATACAGCAATCTGTCAGATAAGTGACAATTTCATTTCCCTATAGCTTACAACATAGTAGAGGAGTACTTTTTACAAAATGAAAATTAAGATAACCGTTGCTATAGTGTTATGAAGAAATAATGGTGTAATGTTGTAGAATGACTGAGACACTGAATAAGTCAGCTTCTCCATTTCTGGGATAGAATATCTGACACCCAAAATTCTAAGAAGGAATCATTTAATTTAGTTTATGGTCTCAGGGGACTCAATCCACACTTGTCTGGCTCTGAAACAGAAACATTATGGCAACATGGTATGGCAGAGGAAATCGGATTTCAAGGTAGCCAGAAGTCAGAGTTGGGAAAAGGCACCTGAAAGGCACCGTCTATACTACCCAAGGTCACACCTGTGTCTCACCTGGACACAGCCAGAACTGCATGCCAACCATGCCCCAGGCATCTCCCAAACCAGCCTGGTTGACAACTGAGTTTCACCATCACAGGTATTTTGGATTAGGTGTCGCCAGCAGGTTGACTTTGTATGTTGCTGACAACAAAGGACAGAGTTATAATGTCAAGAATAAGAGGAGGAAGAATAAAGGCAGCACCCACCTGTGTCCAGTTTTGCTGAGAGTTGCCAAAACCATGGCAAAAAGTATCATCTAAGGTCATAAGACAGATCACAACAGACAAGACAGGACTGAAATTCAAGCTGTGGAAAATGAAGAATCAGAAGTAGAGACAGGTTCTAGAAAATCCTTTCATCGCTATTAAAGAAAACTTGGACATGGTAGTAGATTGAGAGATATCGGCTCTTCAGAGGTAAAATGTCAAAGTCCTGTATGGTGCTAGGCATCATCTTGGGGCCATAATAATAATAATACAGATAATGATAATGATGAGAAGTAAGCTTGCTAGCTCATAATATACCAGATGTTTTTCTAAATGTTTTGCATAAATTAGGAACATTTATTATCCCAACTTCCCTTCAAAGAATGTACTATAATGGATTTTGTTTTAGAATGGGAAAGAAAATGCAGAGAAGACTGAATTTCAGAGGCCATACACATAGTTAATGGCAGGTTTTTCGCTTTGAACTCAGAAGGTTTAACTGCAGAATGTATTTTCCTAACCAGTTTTCTGTGACCTGACCCAGCAGGAAAAAAATGAAGACGTCAGTGAAATCAGATGCATTATGGAGTAAGCTGCTTCTACCAAGTGACTTAGCCTCTAAATGCAGGCTCATGTACAAACTCAAACCTTTTGAATTCAAAAACTTCCTCTTATAGACTGCCACAAAACCAACTAGCATGCCTTGCTCTACGGTTCCCCCAAACTGCTTTTCAGGGTGCAGAAACTGGTGAATGAACAGAGGGATTTGTTATGTAAAAACTTCCAGTCCTAATGTAGTTACCTGGTCATATTCCAGGAGACCTGCGTGGTGTTCTCAACCCAAAGTTTTAGATTTTATTTAATGGCTGAGGTCAACCACTCATATTTGGGACCATATATTTTTCTTTTATAAAATGGAGATTTTATCATTCTCAAAGGATTTTGGAGAGATAAACTATCTTATGTAGGTGTTTTCTAGCCTGAAAACTCTTATGCGTTGGTAAGATCTGTTGCAGACTTTTGTTATGATTCAATTCACCTTTCATGGGTGCTGATACATACTAGCCTTTCTGGATTGTACCTTTTCTCATTTTCCCTGCTGGAAAAGAAGGAAACAGGAGATGATATCTACATAATAAATGACACAGTGATTTTTCCTTATTTTACTAGGATTCCAAAAGGAGGCATAAGGAGGAGACTGAAGAGTTAGAAAAAATAATACATGAACCCGGTTCTCAACCTGCCTGGCTAGCTTTGGGAAGCTCTGGTTCCCTAGAAACACCAGCCATTGTCAGTAGTCTGGGAAACTGTTTCCTCCTCTTGCCAGTTGAAGACAAGGGGAGTGGAGTTTTCTTTTTCTCAGTGTCACCATTTCTGACTATACTTTGGTCCTTTCTTCAAATACACTTTCACTACCCTCTTGGACTATCCATGTCTGAAATCTTTTCCATGCTGTTGTTCATCTAGAGATCTCCTTTGTTTTATTTTCTGACAGTGGTTTCTAATGTTTTGCCAGTGGTCTTTTTTAAAAAGCATAGTGGGGGCCGGGGATTTAGCTCAGTGGTTCTGGTGTCTGCCTCGCAAGCACAAGGTCCCAAATTCAATCCCTGGTACCACTTACCACAGTGCTGGGTGTGGTGGTTCATGCTTGTAGTCCCAGCATTTGAAAGCCGAGGCAGGAAGATTGCTGTGAATTTGAGGCTAGTGAGACCCTGTATCAAAACAAAACAAAACAAAACAAAACAAAGCATCCTCTCCAGAAATATTTTAGCATTTTGAGTACTGACTTCTTTAAAAAAAATGATGGTGCCATTTTGTAATCCCAGCACTTTGGAGCTAAGGCAAGAACAATGCAAATCAGCCGGGTGTGGTGGCACACGCTGGTAATCCCAGCACTCGGGAGGCAGAGACAGGAGGATTGCTGAGTTCAAGGCTTGTCTGGGCTACATAGTGAGCTCAGGGCCAGCCTGAACTACAAAGCGAGACCCTGTCTCAAAACAAAACAAAAAAAAAAGAACAATGCAAATATGAGGCCAACTTGACAATTTAGCAAGACCCTGTGTGAAAATTGTAAAAATAATAATCATAAAAACAAAAAAAGAGGGCCGGAGGGTTAGCTCAGTGGTTCCGGCGCCTGCCTCGCAAGCGCAAGGTCCTGAGTTCGATCCCCGGTAACCACATATAATGCTGGGCGTGGAGACACGCTCACCAACAATCAACACCGCATACCACAATGCCGGAGTGGTGGCTCACGCCTGTAATCCCAGCACTCGGGAGGCAGAGACAGGAGGATTGCTGAGTTCGCGGCGGCTTTCCTGGGCACCATAGTGAGTTCAGGGCCAGCCTGAACTACAAAGCGAGACCCTGTCTCAAAAGCAAAAAAAAACAAAAAAACAAAAAAAGAATAGGAATATACAACTCAGCATGAAAACACTGAGTTTAAATCCCAAGTACAACAAAACAAATAAAGTCAAAGTAATATAAAATGCCAGTGACATTGATATGCAGGAAGAAATCTAACATTAAAATCTTGTTTAAAAATAGGTATTATCCGGTATATTAGCTGTAAATACTACCAATACTTTCTACATTTTATACCCTCTTTCTTTACTTTTTCTTTTTTTGAGACAGGGTCTTCCTTTGTAGTTCTGGTTGGCTCTGAGCTCACTGTACTGCCTATGTAAACCTCGAACTCACAGCAATCTTCCTGCCTCTGTCTCCCTAATGCTAGGATTACAGGTGTGAACCACCATGCCCAGCATTTACCCTGCTTTATTTTCTGATAAGCAGGAGTTAAAATATCAATTTGATTAAAATTGTAAATTTTTAAAAATGAATTTTAATATGTTTGGCAAACTGATAGTCATATTCTATTCAATTTTATACATTTATCTTTTAGTGATTATCTGGATGAAGTAAAATTCTATTATTATATGAATAAAATATAGTTTCATTCTTTTCTATAGCAATTACCCATTTGATCATTCTGTTTTCACCATTTGTGTGTAACATCAGCACTGTCAGAAACTAAACTTTCATATTCTTATACTTTCTGTTGGTTAATATTTCTATCCTTATATTCATATCATTCTTTCTGTATAGATTCAAGATAAATTTTTTTTTTTGAGATAGGGTCTCGCTTTGTAGTTCAGGCTGGTCCTGCACTCACTATGTAGCCCACGCAAGCCGCCGCGAACTCAGCAATCCTCCTGCCTCTGCCTCCCGAGTGCTGGGATTACAGGTGTGAGCCACCATGCCCGGCACTGTGGTATGTGGTTTTGATTGCTGGTGGGCGTGAGTCACCACGCCCAGCATTCTATGTGGTTACCGGGATCGAACTCAGAACCTTGCGCTTGAGAGGCAGGCGCCAGAATCACTGAGCTAAATCTCCAGCCTTCAAGATAAATTTTGGTAACTCTTTAGAGTTACTCAGTCTACCTTGTTTTTTTCCCCCTTCTGAATGCTTTTGCTATTCATGACATTTTGCATTTCCATCCAAATTTTAAAGTTAGTCTGTCAATTGCTATACAAACATCTTGGCATTTGAATTTGAATTACATTAAATCTATAGGTTATTTTAGGAGAGCTGACATTGTGAGTGGTGAAACTTTTGACGTAAGTGTGATCCCTTCCATTTATTCAAACATTATATAAAGATTTTGAATAACATCTCATAATTTTCTGAGTCTTATTACACACCTAGGTATCTCATTTGTATTTCTGTTACTGGAATCTATAGGTTTTTAAAAATTGTATACTTTTCAATATATTTGGGTATCAGTTTGTACTCAATTGTTAAGTATCTTCTTTAAATTTAACAATTCATTTGTAGAATTTTTGTAGGTTTTATAAAATCTGCACATTTTTATATGTAGGTAATGAAATTATCACAAATAATATACTACTATTAATTTTCCATCTTAATTTTTTTCTTCATAATTAGTTTTATTTGACTGTCATGGCAAAACCTCCGAGTAATGTTTACTGTAGATGTTTTTATTTACTTGTACTTGATATTTAGAACAATGTATTAGGATTTTAACCTTGTTATGGAATGCTTGTTCTAGTTTATTTCATGTATGTATTATATAGTATATATTTATATGCATTTGTCATGTCAAGATAATTCCCTTATATCCAAATTTTAAAGATAAATAAGGTTGAACTTTGAGAAACATCCTATCTGCATTTATTGACCTGGTTAATGTTTTTATTTTTGCTTAATCAGTTACCATTTTGAAGTAAATACACTGTTCTGTCATGTTACACTAATAATTTTCTCTCAGAATACCATGATGTGTGAATGATGTTGACTCATCATCTTTTCATATGATTCTGAATCAATTGCTGATGTTCCATTTAGGACTTTTGTGCCTATACCCATAAATAAAATTGTTTCGTGGTTTCCCTTTCTCATTCTAATTTTGTCTCTGCCTCTTCATTTTTTATTGAAAAATCTTTCTTATTTTCTCTATTACAAAAAAAAAAAGAACTACTCATTTCTTTTGTGTAGAGTTCATCAGGGAAACATCAGGGCTGGTAGTTTGCTGTTGTGGAAAGTGTTTACTTTGCTGATCTATTACCATTCATGGTTATTAAGTTAGACATTCTGACTCTTACTGTGGATTTATTGACCTGAGGAATTATTATGGTTCCCAGTTTATAACTAAAGGAACTAAGCTCCAAAGGGCACCATCTTCCTATAGTTGCTCCCTATAGTTATTATCTACTGGAATATTCTTAAGGCCAGAGAGCTGATTCAAACTCCAAACTCTTCATGCTGCTGCATCACACTACTTTTTGAGTTATACACTTCTGGAGATAGGTCCACTCTAAGTTTTCATGTTTTTAGGTATGATGTTTACGCTTTGTTTAAGGCTCTCATCGTGCATAATTATTGTTGCAATTTTAGCCTAATTTTGAATGAGTGCCAATTTTATTTTTATTGCCTAAACAGAAATGTAGCTCTCTGTCTGTCTAGTCCACCTAATTTTATAGAATTGGGATTTAAACCCAGGGTTCTGCACCTACTGAAGAAAGGTCTATGACTGCACTTTACCCTCAGGAGAAATCTGTAATCTTTATGAGCTGGTTCACAGAATCACCTTGTGACATTATTTCATTTTATAGATTGTATATTACTTCACAAATCTCTTGCATCCTCTTGTTTCCCATCCATTTAACTTTGCTGTTTCCCTAAGTCAGGTGGCTGTAAGTGTGGCTTATTAATACTGAATATATTTTCCAGCATTCTGAAAATCTTCCTAGGAATAATTTTATTTTGTTGTTTTTAGTAATTCCTTCTTAAGTTCCTCATTAACCAGTGAACTCTGGTTATGTAGAACTCTGAAAAAATCTTTCCTCCAATTCAGAGTTTTCCTATTTTCTGTTATTGTGGCTAACTTTAAAAATTATATATCATTTCTCAGTACATATTCTCAAAGATTATGAATTCAAACAAATAATACCAGTGAAGTTTTATCTGGCAGACAGAAATCAGCTGTTATTTCAATATACTTCAATATAAATAAATTTGTACTGAGCACAAAACAATAAATTACCAAGGGGTAAATGAAGACTTAAAGTGTTTCTTTTACCAACTGAATATTGCTGCTTCCTCCGAATGCCACTCTCTCTAGCATCATCATTTATTTGGGGCACTGCTCCTAGCTCTTCCACTGCTTTGCCAGCCAGCGTTTCCTGACTCATCAGATAATCAGGCAGATTATCTGATCGTGTGTCTGTCCAGCCTACTCTCCCCAGTGTCTCCAGACTGATGTGTTACAAGAGGTAATTTGATTCTTCTTTGACCGTTTGGCACATTTCAAAGGCCTTTTCTTCACCTGAGGATACATATACTTAACCTGCCTAAAAAGAATATTTAGTCTCGGGTCAGTCCCGGTCGATTGTCTGCTTCCTGAATTATTTTCAGTTTACTGCTGTACGGCGGGGATGAGGTCTGTCTGCCTCCAACTGTCCTCGTGTAGGAGTTTTAACTCTATTGCTTCTTCATCTCTCTCTCATGACGTTTATCTTTGGCTCATCAGATTCACATTAGCCATCGTTTAAATAATCTTTCTCCTCCTTCTGGGGTAAGATTCAGTGTGTTCCCTTAGGACAGTAATTATATCTGTGCCAGAACTTTTCTGGCTGCATTTTGTGCCTATGCCCGATCTGCAGACGAAGAAAGCTACAAGTCAGAGGTAAGCCGTGTGTTCAAAGTCACATTTCAAAGTGTGCATTCAATGTCACTTCCTTGCTTTTCCTTCTAACGATGTTGTTGTTAAAGGGCAAAGAGAATCTACCTCAGAGGGTGCCTAAAGGTGAAGAAGCAATTCTCAATGAAATGTTTTCGGTAGGAATTGCAAATGTTTTGAGAAAGAGGTTTTTTAAAAAAATGAAATGGTACTCAGAAAATCAATGGATAATATCCATTCCTCCCCTTAGCTTCCTGCAGCTGGGGAAAAAAAAAAAGCTGCTGTATTTGTGTTTCCTGTAGTATCAGAAACAATACAAACCTGCATACCTAACAAATCATGTGTGAGACAATGGCAAGGAGGTAGACAGCTTAAGAAAAACAGGAAGCAATCCCCGTGGGGCTTTAAATATTAATCAGAACAGTTTTCCGTAGGAAGACTTATGGTGAACTTGTGATTAAGTGCATGAGTCACTCCTGTCCAGACCGAGCCAGGGCTGGGAAGGGGAGACGTGTCAGCTGAGGATTCATTCCACTGCGGGGAGGAAGGTTGTACAATTATCACAGAAATAAATTACATAAACATAACTGAGTTGCATGATAAATCTTTACAAAAGACTTAAATATCCCTAAATTTCATGGCATTATTATTTTATCAAATTTACTGCACTGCTGTGGGATTAATAGTGCATGTACTCAAGTCAGTAAAAACAGAGGGTAGTTTAAGTGTAAGGAACCCTGATTTTTCAAATCTCACTACTTTCCTTGCTTTTGGGATGGGGATATGTTATTTTATAATATTTAAGAGGTTAAGATTTATCATCTCACAGATACAAACTTCAAAACTCAACTGTTTATTTATCAGTTGATGACCTTGGGCAATTTGCTTGATCTTTGGAAGTTTTCTTGCTTCTGGAAACACAAATAGTGTCCATATCCTATGGTTGCATGAAGATGACTCAACCATCATTTACAAGATGACAGATAAATGAACAAATTTTAAGTCTACTCATGAAAGAATTACATATTGATCTTCATAGCTCTCAGCATGCTAATCTGCTTCAGGTGACTCTCCATCCATAGTGGAGGCCACATTAGCGGACTCTGGACATGTGCTGGGAATTCTAATTCTGTTCTCCTAGCTTGTTACAGTTACAGCCTTTGCTTCATTTGTTGTGTCAAATGCTCTTGCAGAGCTCATATTCTTTCTTTTTTATCCTCCAGGAAGTTCAGTAATAAAAAGATCTTGGTTTTAGGTATGTCTACCAAAAGTTCTAAGATTCAAGCTGGCTCAATGATCTGACATCATATGCTGTCCTTAAAGCCGCTCGCCATGTCAGAAGAAATCCAGATGATTGATTTCTCCATAAACTGCCCTTCCTAATATGGACATTCTTCACCCTAGAGGTGAGAGCTGACCACTATTATCCTAGGTGGTGGGGCCTCCAAGGGAGGAATGTCTCTAAGTAAGAAAGTCAGTAGTTCCAGAAGAAAAGTTAAAGGATGCCAGAGAGGGTTTAGCTGATGAACATAATTTTACTGTCACAGAAAGACATGAAGTTTAGCTGCCTGACAGATCTCCAAAGGTGACAATATTAGATAATAATCAAACAACAAAATAAAATGGCAATCTGTATTCCTAACATTTCACTCCCCTTTGTTCATTTTAAGAAAGTGATCGTGAGTTGCAAATTTCTTCAAAATTGTAACTGGACTTGTATGGGTTGTTTTTGGGTTTTGTAGGGTATTTTTTATGTTTGTCTCCCTTAAATAATGAAGATGATCAACCACAATAGAATGAAAAGAGAAATTTTCTTTTAAAGTATATTTGAAACAATATTTTAACCTTCTAAATTATATTAATTCGGGTAAAGGAAGAGACTAAAGAAAAGAATCAGTGGGGTTCAATAGAGGGATCATTTCATACATAATGTTCAACTGAGGAACAGAAAACTAGAGTCCACTAGGGTGGGACAAATTAAATGTGAGAAAGCGTCTTGTCTATATTTAGTGCCTTTAAGTAGGTAGTTAAAGTGGTCTTGTGATGATGGTGGCAAGTTGTCCTAGATTTGTCCATGGCAGGGCTTTGCTTGCTAAGTT
>PVIC010037289.1:0-18141 GCA_004025085.1 Thryonomys swinderianus | reverse complement strand
GATTATAGGCGTGAGCCACCATGCCCGGCACTGTGGTATGTGGTATTGATTGCTGGTGGACGTGAGTCTCCATGCCCAGCACTGTATGTGGTTACCAGGGATCGAGCTCAGGATGTTGTGCTTGTGAGGCAGGCACCAGAACCACTGAGCTAACCCTCCAGCCTTTAAACATACATATTAATAAATACTGTGTTACTGGAAATAAAAATAGGTAGTCTCAGATACATATCCTAATTGTGAAGGGAAGGGGAGATGTGCTTTGGTAAAGGCTGTGTAGAAACATCATTATTCACACGTCAATATTTTTTTTTTTTTTGAAACAGGGTCTTGCTTTGTAGTTCAGGCTGGCTCTCAACTCACTATGTAACCCAGACAAGACTGGAACTCAGGGATCATCCTGTCTCTGCCTCCGGAGTGTTGGGATTACAGGCGTGAGCCACCACATCCGGCACTGTGGTATGTGGTATTGATGGCTGGTGGGTGTGAGTCTCCACGCCCAGCATTGTATGTGGTTACCGGGGATCAAACTCAGGACCTTGTGCTTGCGAGGCAGGTGCTGGAACCACTGAGCTAAATCTTTGGCCCAACATGTTGATAATTTTAAAATTGGAGTGACTGATACAAAGGAATTCATTGCACTTTTGTTTACATTTTGTAGAAATTGTATAATAAATTTTTTTGTTTTTTTTTTGAGACAGAGTCTCGCGTTGTAGTTCAGGCTGGCCCTGAGCTCACTATGGTGCCCAGGCAAGCCGCCGCAAACTCAGCAATCCTCCTGTCTCTGCCTCCTGAGTGCTGGGATTACAGGCGTAAGCCACCACATCCGGAATTGTGGTATGCGGTGTTGATTGCTGGTGGGCATGAGTCTCCACACCCAGCATTATATGTGGTTACCAGGGATCGAACTCAGGTCCTTGCGCTTGCGAGGCAGGCGCCAGAACCACTGAGCTAACACTCCGGCCCTGTATAATAAAGTTTTAAAAGCAAGTAACTGGAAAAGCTATTTAGGAGATAGCACTCAGAGGACCAGCATCCTAAAGAAACAAAATTCTTATAGGTAAAAGTATTTCACACAAAGTAGTGACTTAAAAGTCACAGATAAACTGTAAGAAAATACAGAAGGTCTCCATTGCCTATAGGTAGGCAACATTCTAAAAGAAGCAAATAATGTCAACTAAAACAAACTTTAAAAGCACTAAAATATATCAAAATATTTTAAGTGAATCAAGCAAACTTTGAAGAACAATAAAAGCTAAATAGTTCTATTATATTTATAATGTACAAAACAGCCAAGGATATTTAAATAATTACTATAATAGGAAAAATTTCAATGCAAAATTTAATTTTAAACTAAACTATATAAAATAAAGCATTTGTAAATGGAAAAACATAAATTATCACTAACATTGGACAACTGTATGATAACAGTTTCTGTTAGACTTGACATAGTTTTTTACAAGTAGGAAAAAATAAAGGAGGTAGGAAACACCGCAGAGCTAAAAGTATCATGTATGTGTGCATGTGTTTGTGTTTGTGTGCATGTAATTGGGGAAGAATGGTCAAGAAGCTGGATTAGGCAGTCAGAAAAAATGAGTCTAAGATCAACTTGACTTCAGAAAAAGAAAACAGCTGTGCAACTAGCTACATTTCAAAATGTAAGTCAATAGAGGAAAAAGGGTACAAATTTGAAATGAGATGGCGCGGGTGCTGCGCCCTTCACACAGGCTACCCGAGTGAGCCGCTCCGAGAAGAGGCCTGCTGGGAAGATGCGGGCACTGCAGGAGCGAAAGGGAAGACGGCTCTCGTTCCCAGGGCTCCCTTCTCTCCAAGTACTTTTCGGTTGCCCAGCTCTCCCCTGTCATGTTCCTTTGGCTTTGGAGCCAGATAGGCCTGAATCGAAACTTCTGAAACTTTGTGTGAAAATGAATTCCCTTGGTTAAGTTGTAGGTGTCTGGTATTTTGTCCCCACAAGGAAAGCTGAATGGTATGCTGAATCGTTTCAAAACAAATTTGAAAGTGCTCTTTTGCTCTGAGAGAAATAAAATTTACTTTTTTTGAACAAAACTAAATTTTCAAAATGGACAAAAGAATAAGATAATCTTTCTAATGACAAGTGAACTCAAGTTAGCCTATCAAGAATCGTATGTACACCTGGGTTTAATAATACTGAATGTCATAACTATTGACATTTATGAAGTGCATCAGTTTTTGAAAAGCATCCCCAAAGACTTCGGTGCTTAATTCTCAATTTCTGGTGGAATGCGCACAGCAGTGCATTCATCTGACATAAATTATAAATGAGAAACTGATTCAAGAGGTTAAACAACACACAGTGATTGCGCCCATGTAGCCCTTCAGACAGCGTGGCAATCAGACATTGCTTCCATAACCATAACATAGCAGTCACCACTTATTGAGTGACTTAAACAAAAGAAATTCTTTATTTCTTTATTTCCTTCTTTGTTTATTTTTTGCACCAGGAATCATACATGGGACCTTGTACTTGCAAGGGAGGCATCAAAATCATTGAGCTAAATTATTTCTCCAGCCCAAGGAATTTTTTTTAAACAGATTTTGAGGCCAGAGCACTTCCGTTCTGAGAGGGCTTACTTCCTGGATAATAGTGACCACCTTCAATCTGTTTCATTACATGGTAGGAAGCTAAGAGCTCTTTGCTGCCTCTTGTAAGGATTAGATCCCATCTTTGGGAAATTATATATTTTGATTAACTTGAATTAGCCTTAAATACTTGCATAAAGGCACTATCTCCAAATACTATCACCTTAAATATGAGTATTGGGGAAGATTTACTCAGTCTATAGAGGAAATTGAAATAGAGACATAGATTTTACTCTGTTTGGTGTTTTCTGTTTTTACTCTTCAAATACCACAAGGCAGCCTACTGATTATCTGACGCAACCTGGTGTATCATAATTTTCCTCAGGAAGGAAGATCACCCAATGGGCTGTGTGTTGGAAAGCTAAGTCTGAAGTGGTTTATAAAACACAGAGCTCTGTGTTTCTGTGTCCAGTGCCCGAGGGCGCTATATCAGGGCCAGGAACTGCATGAGGGTAGCGAAGTTCCTGATAGACTCTAGATTTATGAAAACACAAGAGAGGCCTGCTGTGAGGCTGGATAAGTTAACAGTTGTATAAAATGTAGAGTACTGATTCTGGGGAACCACTTATCATCATTTAGAGATTAATCTGAAGGGATTTTTAACCACAAGTAATTTTTTAATTTAAATTTTAATTTCTTTGTAGCAGAGACTGATTGGATAAAGAATAACAAAGTCAGGTTACGCAGGTAATGTACTATCTGACCTCAACTCTTTGACACAGACAGTCAGGACAAAAATTCTGGTGTCAAATATGTGTGTTTTTCCTATGCCATAATTTTTCCTGAAAAGGTAAGAAATGTTGCTGCCAGCATGAGAGAGACTTTGAGGTCTGGGAAAGTCAGAGAGCACTATGAATTCTAACGCATCACTACAGCTGTAGCTATGCATGCATAAACTTTCAAATTTCAATACAAAATATGTACTGAAGCCTCTTTTTTTTTTTAAAGAAATTAATACTGAGAAAAATTAACCGCTCTTAGCAAGGGGGAAACAATTTTAGTGTTTCTCATGTTTTATAATCTCTATGGTAGCAGCATAAGACATTTAATACATATTTTAAATGTAAGTCAGGATATTTAATAGCAATGTTGTTCTATTATTATCAGTATCCAGGCAGCATTGAAATTGAAAATAAATGCTAAAATATATAAAATACTTAAGAAGTCTTAATGTATTTATGAGAAAGTAGTATAAATTTATCACTATATACTTGAGGTTTTACTGGATGAAGCTGGTATATCAGAGTCTGAATAAACTATAATCAAAGAGGTTTAAAATTATGTATTTGCAGAAAGAATGGATGGTATCACAAAATCAACCAACAACAAATGCTTCTTGAGTGAGGTGAGAAAGGAACCCTTCCCAGCACTGTTGATGGGAATGCGGACTGGGGAACCACTGTGGAGATCAGTGCAGAGATTCTCAAACACTAAGTTCTAATTTGATTTTGCTATTTCCCTGCTAGGTATATACATGAAAGTATTAAAAGATTCATATCACAGTGACATATGTGCACCCATGTTTATAGCAACTCACTTTGTGATAGCTAAATCTTGGAAACAGCCCAAATGCCCATTAACTGGAAACTGGATAAAGAAGATGTTGTTTCATAAAATGGAGTATTGCTTTGCCAGAAAGAATGAGGAAATCTAAGTCATTTATGCTCAAGTGGATGTACTTTGAGGACATACACATCAGTGAAATAAATAGGTCACAGATGTGTAAGTACCATATCTTTTCTCTAGCATAAAAAAAACACAGGTGTAAATGAATAGCAAAATGTATGATAGGTATTATGAAATAGGAAGGAAATTTCCAAAATGAAAAGGGGAAGGGTGTTTAGGGGAATGTGAAAAATGGAAAGAAAAAACGATAATAAAATAAGGAAACAAAGTTTATGTATACAGGGGGCAAGGGCTTAGGGAAGAGAAGGGAAAGGAGAAAAATGAGAATCAAGATATGTCATGTTATAGGTACAAGTTCTCAATGTTAAATGTGATCATACTGTATATATAACATGTACCAATAAAATGAATTTTTAAAAATATGCATTTAAACTCGTGGACATCTTATCAGCTCTACTATACTGGTAAAGACATCTCCAGAAATTTTGATAAGTGAATACAAATCAAATTACTCTCCTAATAAAAGATTTAAAAAAGTGACTTTCACCTTTGTGAATATGCAGGTTTTCTCAAAAATTAGTCTTAATATCTTAATTATACCCAAGCTAGAGGCCACTCTTTTTATTGAAGAGGTTATAACCTCACCTATTTCCATGGACACTATATGGAATTATATCTTGTGGAAATTATCAAAGAAAATATTCATTGAGATAGACAGGAATTATGGGACACTCTCCTAGTTATTTTTGTTTTCAGATTCTATTTGATACATTAGTGGAAGGGTTTGTTATTTTCCACAAACCATAAGCTATAAAGCCAGAAAGGGACTAAAGGTGGAAGTTAGTGCTGGGCCAGATCACATCCTGTATAAGGGTATAAAAATCATTACAAATGTACAGAGGTAAGAATTTTTTATTTTACACATTTACTATATTCCACTCTCCAAATCAAGCAAGTCATTTTAAAAGCCATTTAGGGGGACATATTTTCAAGTATTAGTCATATGATATAAAACCAAGATATTAAAGGCAACATGGAAATGGTTAGTAGTTTATTTTTACTGACCCAAAATTTTGAAAATAAGCATGTAGGATAAGACAATACTCATATTGGGCTTTTAAAATTTGCTATTGTTTAGAAGATAAAGTTTAATAACATCCACCTCCTAGGAGATAATAAGAAAGATTTTCAGTCAAATGATGGAAATCTTTAATATAAAAAGCCCTCCTCTGTAGGCTCTGTGCCCTCTTTCTTGTTTTTCTCAGTTCTACAGTAAAGTATTTATTCCTATACTTATTATGGCCCTTAGAGCTTCATATCTGTTACTTATTCAGAGCTGGCTTTCCCTGCCTATTGAAGACAACATTTTAACAATGATGGGTCAGGAATACCAGTAGCTGTAAATTCTATCATATCACCACTATGGCGAATAATTGCTGAAAAGGTGTAAGCTCTTAAGCATGAAAAAATGTAAAGAATTTAAATATCCAAATTTCCTTTCAGCAGAGTCTCCTTAGATCTCCCTCATTTGAAGTTCCTGGTTATATTAGCTTTCTGATAGACATGACAGATTGCAGTACTTGATTTTTCCTAGGTTTTTCAGCAGATATATAACTACTTTCCATGAATGACCTACTTAAACTTGACTATAAAATAAATATGTATGAAGCTATTTCAATTGCATTGTAATATCTAAAAAATAAATTTTGGTAATATAATCCACTACATTTTTCTTTAATAAAACTCTAGACTAGTATAACCTTGAAAATCTTTTTCCCCCTTTACTACTCCTGCATAATTTTTTGAATTAAAGTCCTGAGGTTTAATACTTTTTCTCTTATAGTTTATCATCAATCACAATCATTTTTCCATTTCTCTGCTTCATGAATTTAAATGCCATGTTAGCAATTGCTGTTTATCTTCTTCAAAGCTTTAGTTTCTTTTTTTATTAGTAAGTGCACATCTTATGAAAAACAATACATATTTAATTGCTCAAAAATCTAGACCTTAAATCAAATAAGTTGTCAAATTTAAATTTAAATGAAGCTTGCATTTAATGAGATACAATTTTACATGCATATATGTCTATATAACGCTATCTGCGATATATTTTGCATGAATTAATTTTTATTTGCCCATTAGAAGCACAGCAAGAAATAATAGCATCATTCACACATTATTTTCAACGAGTATGTACATGTCTTTAACAGAATGGCAGACACATACAGAAGACTCTGAACTAGAGAATCAAATTATCCAGACTAAACTTTGTTCTGCCTACTTATTCCTTTCAATTTCCTTCTTTTTTTTTTCTTCTGAAACACAGTTCTAATAAGCTTTCCATAAAATATATATATTTTTATTTTTTTTTTATTTTTTTGAGACAGGGTCTCGCTTTGTAGTTCAGGCTGGCTCTGAGCTCACTATGTAGCTTAGGCAAGCCTTGAACTCAGCAATCCTCCTGTCTCTGCCTCCCGAGTGCTGGATTACAGGCGTGAGCCAGTACCATAAAATATATTTTTAAAACACATATTTTAAAATGAAGCTTCAAAGCTATTATAACTTCAAGTTGGCAGACAATTCTACCTATTGAAATTCCATCTTTGTAGTGAAAAAACAGTCCTAGCAATATAAAGGGACAAAAATAAAACTTTTGAGGACAGAAAATATTTCAATGGTTATAACCTGGTACTTGAACTTTCCTGAAAGCTACATAACAAAAAATACAAAAATACAGATATCTTGGCAGTCATGACCCATAGCTAAAATATTTTCTCTATATTTGATATTTAAAGTCTTACCTATCAACAAAGAAAGAAAAAACATACTCACCATGGCCTTACATTTTCTAGCAAATATAAACACTAAACTTCTGTATATTTGATTTTGGTTTCTATGCAAGGAAATTTTTTTTTAGAAATAATTTAACAATGATATTTTCACCAGAGTATGACACAGTATGTTAAATATTTAAATTAAAGCTGGTCAGTGTGTATGTATACTTTATAAAACATTATGAAAAACTATAAGATAAAAATTAAGTACAAGGCCAGGGATTTAGGTCAGTGGCATTATGCCTGCCTGGCAAGCACTAGGTCCCAAGTTTGATTTCTTGTCCAAAGAGAGAGAGAGAGAGAGAGAGAGAGAGAGAGAGAGAGGGACAGAGACCAAGACAGAGACAGAGGAGAGAAAGAGAAAGATTAAGTATAATTGTTTATGAACTAGAATAGAAAAGGCACACATTTTGCAAGAAAAAAAAGATAAAATGTTCTTCCATAGTGTATACTGAACAGTAAAAAGTAGGTCATTTAAAAGTACAGGCTCTTCTTTCCTTGCTCATTCTCTTTAGGAAAATCTTGCTAGTTAAATTTCTAAAACTTAATCATTTGTTTGAGTCTTACATTTCAGATAATATAAATATGCTTGACTTCCACAAAACAGTTTTATTTTCCCTTTGTACTTCTGAATGACCCCACTCAATTGACAGCTCTTGAGGGAAAAGGTAAGATAGGACAGATTATGATAACACAGCGTGCCAGTTAACTCCTTATTTTTCTTAGTCATTGTTGTTGTATATAGTGAATATAATCATTCTGAGTAGTTGTAACATCTACCTAGCATAGCTTAATTCTTTTTACATTCCCTCCCCATGCATGTTTTAGTCTCCTTCCCATTTGTTGGACACTTATCTCTCTATTTTCTATGGTCTGTCTCTTACTTTGAACACTATGAAACACTAGGAAAATAATTCCCTACATCACACCCATTCTTGAACACAGAGCCTGGAGGCTCCTTTCAAAAATAAGTCATTCACCTTTGTGATTTTGAGTCACCAAATGATGAAGCTGTCCTGGTTCTTATGAAACCCTCAGCTACAATTTTCAGGATTTCCTAGGGATCCACATTTCCAGAGAATGAAATTTTATCCCAACACAGAAAATAACTCCAAAACAAAAGTAGCTGCTGCATGACAATTACGGGCTCCAATAGGGCTGAAAGCAAGAAGTAAATCAACTGATAGGCAGAAGCAAATCAACTTAATAATTATAAGGCATACAGATTGCTTCTACATGATGAAATGCAAGGATTACCAATGGCCACTCAAATCATCCACTGAAGTGATTCTGCTCTGTCTTGTATATGTTTAGTTACACATTGACAAGATTTGCTCTTTTAACCTGATAATGGCATTTTAACTTGGATCTCAAATGCCTTAGGAATGAGAGCTGGCCTACCTTATCTGAAAAGGAATACCAGCAGAGGTGCTAACAAATTGAAAAGGAAACTAGAAAAAGTAGTAGAAAAGGAAAGTAATGACTGCCCCTTAAAAGGTTTAGAGCATGACACTAATTGATTTTTCTCTTATAACTAAACCCAGTAACTGTGCAGAATTAGAATCCTGAAGACACTGTGATCAGGTAGCTTGATTCTAATATGAAACCTATGTGGTTTGAAAGATTCAAGAGCAGCAGTGGCATAAACACAGTTTGTGACCAAACTGTCTTCTCCCATCCTAAGGATTGTGAATGTTGATTGTCTAGAGCTCACGGTTCTCTTTTTTCATTCAAGACATTTGACCACAACTATTAGGAGCCTTGTTGCCCAGACTAAATCTGGAATATTTTAATCTTTTTTTTAGGAAGCCTACTGTCAAAGAATTAGGTAGAAATATAGACCTTCTTGTTCATTTCAAGGAAACATCCATCTGCAGGCTTACTTGTAACCCATAAACTTCCATGGCATTAGACTAAAGGTGGTAAGAATAGGTACCACACTTGATCTCACCCAAAAGGATGAGCAGCGATGGGTCACACTAAATCTAGATTTCAGCTTAAACTACGATGCCTCACTTCTTTTCCTGTCCTATTTTCCTTCTCTCACTACTTATGAGTTTCTCTTTTCTCACCAAGACACTTTCACAAAATCCCCACTAAAATATCTGCTTCTAGGACAAGGGTGGTGAACCTTTTTGGCTGTGGACTCAGTACCATATCTCTGCCACCCCTGCCCTAGGAGGTTCAACCTAAGACAGTAGTGTATCACTGTGCACATTTTACATAGATTTACACATTCAGGAGGGTAGACAAAAATGGTTAAAACAGAGAGGAGTGTAGAAACAAATATTTTGAGAATCTGCCATCTCTTATTAATGACCTTGTTCCCTAAAACGAATATGAGATTGCACTCATGAATCTCTCTTCCTTCTGTCCCAATTTACATTTATTCCTTGCTGTGTAAGCATCTTCTCCTACTCTGATGTTCACTCTGGGTGTTTATTGTATTTTATGAGATATTTCTTCTCACAGTAATGAGTTTTTACCCAAGCCATAAAGTCTATTTTGTATTCAAATCAAAAAATAGTCATCTGAGCCAATGCTTTGTGGAGCAAATTTAGCTATGCTGAATTTTTGAAAAGTTAAGCATGGGTTGGATTTCAGCATATCTTATTTAAAAATGCAATGATGTTGATCCTATACTGACACTCATCTTGCTACTACATTTAAAAGTAATCCATATGAGGCAAACATCAAACCTAACCATCAGGGGCCGGAGGGTTAGCTCAGTGGTTCTAGCGCCTGCCTTGCAAGTGCAAGGTCCTGAGTTTGATCCCTGGTAACCACATACAATGCTGGGCGTGGTGACTCACGCCCACCAACAATCAATTCCACATACCACAGTGTTGGGCGTGGTGGCTCATGCCTGTAATCCCAGCACTCGGGAGGCAGAGACAGGAGGATTGCTGAGTTCCAGGCTTGCCTGGTCTACATAGTGAGCTCAGGGCCAGCCTGAACTACAAAGCAAGACCCTTTCTCAAAAAAACAAAACAAAACAAAACAAAACAAAACCTAACCATCAAAAGATCTGTTTTAATTTTTTCTTTAAATAAAAACTACATAAAAACCAATAATTAGGCTGGGTATGATGTCTCACACCTTTAGTCCCAGCAGTCAGGAGGCAGAGGCAGGAGGATTGCCGAATTTGAGGCTTGCCTGGGCTACATAGTGAGCTCAGGGGCAGCCTGAACTACAAAGCGAGACCCTGCCTGGAAAAAAAAAAAAAAAAGGCAATAAATACACACAACAAGACAATTGGCCTTTACTAATTAAATTTTATGGTAAAAAGCTCAATAATGTATTTGAAACTTAATAAATAAATGAAATAAGTATGAGTACAGGTTAATATTCACTTGTTGGAATAGATTTTTTTCCAATAATGTTCACATAGTTCTTTTGGGAAGTGGGGTCTACAGTGAGATCGTAGGTCACAAGAAGGCTCACGTCCACAATTTCCTGCTCTCTGTTAGGAGTAGGTAGAATCTTGCTTCAAAGTGACTAGATTAATTACTTTAAGAAATGGTTATTATGGAACAAGGTCACTGTTGTGTTTTGCCTCTTTTCAGCACCCACTTTCCTTTAGTTCTTCCACCTTGCATGGACTAGTATGGAACTCTGATCAGAAACCAAGCAAATGTCTTTTTATGTTCTTGGACTTTCAAAACCATGAACCAAATTAAACTTCTTTCTTTATAATTTTCCCAGTCTTGGGTAATCTATTATAGCAACATGAAAAAAATAATTTGAAAGAAATTGGCAAATTATTATTATAAGATTCATGAAAAGATAGAATAAACATGGTAAATTTACCATGCTTTCAGAATAAGGCATTCTGAAAGAAAGTTTTGCAGTGGTAGCTTTTAAATTTACATAAAATAATTAAGAAGGATCCAGACTTATGAAAAAACATAGAGTGGATGAAGATCTAAATAAATAGTAAATTTTAAAGAGATTAACAGGGCCAGAGATTTAGCTCAATGATTCCAGCACCTGCCTAGCAAGTGCAAAGTCCCTGGTTCAATTGCCTGTAACCACATACAACAATACCACAACCACCACTGTACAATGCCAGATGTGGTGGCTCACACCTGTAATCCTAGCAGTTGGGAGGCAGAGGCAGGAGGATTGCTGAGCTCAAGGCTTGCCTAGGTTACATAGTGAGCTCAGGGCCAGCCTAAGCTACAAAGCCAGACCCTGTCTCAAACAGAAACAAAAACAAACAAACAAACAAACAAAAAAGATTTACAAAATTACTGTAATAATAAAAAGTTTTTCTGGGCTGCACAATTGTGCACATGGTGGTGATGTACATTGGAAACGATCACTGGAGAGAAATCAGTTTCCTTTCCAGGAAAAATAAAGGGAGTATTTGTGAATGTATTTTTTTAATGCTACATAGAAAATTACCACAGACTCAAGAATATAAGACAATGCACATTTATTATCTCATAACTCCCTTGGGCTAGTGGCTAGGCCTGTATCTCTTGCTCAGTGTCTCACCAGGCTAAAATTTAGCCTTGGTCAGGCTACATTTTCATCTGAAATTCCCTTCAGGGAGAATCCATTACCAAACACCTTCAGAAGATTATCAGATTTATTTTCTTGTGATTGTGTAGCTGGCGGCCACAACTTTCTGTTGGCTTCCTGCTGAATGGAACTTTCAACTGCTGAAGAGTAATAGGTACTACTAGAAATCACTGACAGTTGCCATGTGAGCCTCCTTGTTATGGCCCATTAACTCATCAAGATGTCAAGGGGAGTTTTTTCCTTGGAAAGATGGAAAGAAGCACTTCACTTCTTAAGGGTATTTATCTAATTATGCCCATCCTATGTATTAGCGCAACATTATCTGTTTTAAATCTTTAATGACAGTCTCAAAATCCCTCAAGTTTTCACATGTTCTACTAGCTAGAAACAAACCATAGATCAGCCCATATTCACAGACAAGGAATTACACAGGGTGGAAACACAACAGGGAAGAAGTTCTAGATTCACTACCAACCCCTTTGGATAGAGTCACTTGATATTTGCTATGAATATTTCTAGCTGTTTTCATTTGCTTTTTTGCTTGAGTATTATATATATTTATGAGATATAATAGGAAGTTTTAATACAGGCACACATTCTGAAGTGATCAAAACCATGGAAGATAAGTGTGGGGCAGGGTACGGAAATAATATTTGTTAACTACTGGTGGGTGTTATGGTTCGTATCGAGGTGTCTCTTAAGAGCATCATGCGCTCCTAACAGGCTTTGGAAGGTGACTGGATAATGAGGACTTATAGCTGAGTCGTTTTTAGGAACCAGGCCTGTGTGGGAGAAGCAAGCCATTGGGAACAACCTGGGCAGGCCTCTCGGCTTTCTGTGCTCTTCTCTTCACTCAGTTTCCACCACCTAGGACACAGCAGGAGCAACTTCCCTTGCCTCTAGCACCACATTCTTCTGCTTCAGGGCCAGTGGACTGTGGATTGAAACCTCTACCCACTGGGAGCTAAAATAAACCTCTTGCTTTAAGTTATTAGATCTAAGTGACCAGAGAGTGATTAAGACAGCTGGCATGCAGACAAGTATGCAGTACAACATGGACGTTCCTCAAACATGTAAGAAAAGAGAGATTATGTGACCCAGGAATTTCACTTCTGAGTATATATCCAGAGAATTCCCAATCAGTATTTGCTGGGTGAAATTAAACGTGAGGTATCTTTTCAATGTGAGGATGAAAGATGTATATATCATTGGAAAAAGTAGAAAAAAGAGCTTGGCTAGCAATAAAATGTGTGGTCATCTGTGGATTTAAAAAATATGTGCCTAAATTTAATAGGAAAATAAGGACTTGAAAAGATGAGAAAAATTATAAGTGATATTCAGTATTACTGGCCATGAAGAGAAAAATGAGACAAAAAATTGAAGGGAAAAAAGAGGAGCTAGAACAGAGTAATGACATTATTGTTGGCTCTTATTCCAATCAAAACTATTTTTAAAATTCAATAATATACAACATTTGATCAAATATAGATCATTTTTCAGTATATAATTGAAATACTAAATGAATTTTAATGTTTTGAAACTAAATAAAAGTTAATACATAACTTCCTTTAGGCTTTTATTTTAAACCCATTGAAGAAAATTTCATTTTGCCGGGCGTGGTGGCTCACGCCTGTAATCCCAGCACTCGGGAGGCAGAGGCAGGAGGACTGCTGAGTTCGAGGCTTGCCTGGGCTACATAGTGAGCTCAGAGCCAGCCTGAACTACAAAGCGAGACTCTGTCTCAAAAAAAAAATTCTTTCTTAGTTGTATCAGTGAATCCCCAATAAATTATACATTAAGTTTTGGCAAGAAAAATATTCTTGTGAATATTCTCATTCTTTTTTAGTTAATTCCTGTATTTTAGTTAATTACCTCTTAAATGTTTCAAGTTCTTAATGTCAAGATGCAAAAGCAATTTTTTAAAAAAATCACTCTGAGCACATGGTAGAAAAGCAGACTTTTAGTAATATTGTCCATGATATTTTTCTAAAAAAAATGTGATGGTAATTAAAAAAAAAGGGAAACAAAGCTTAAGTATTTAGGGGGTGGAGGGTTGTGGGGTGGGAAGGGGAATGGGAAAAAATGAGAATTAAACTGTGTCATATGCTGGTACAAATTCCCAATACTGAGTGTAACCTTGATGTGTATATACAATGTACCGATAACATTAAAAAAAGAAAACTGAGTTATATTTTTAATTATCTAACTATTGTAACCCTTTTGGTTTCTTTTAAAGCCTATTTTTTTTTAAAAAGTGCATAGGCATTAGTTGGGAAATAGAAATTATCAATGGATACTCCAAAGAAATATTTTCAGATATAGAGTAGAATTAAAATTAATGTGGCATTATATGACAGTAATTTTTTATCACAACTATAGCCACTTCAGTAAATGTCACTTACATATTATTTATAAATTCAATTACTAACCTTTATTGTATTTATGTGTAAATCATCAAATTTCACTTGATTTTAGCCAAAAGACCAAACAGTGAAGGTGTCAAATTCATTCAACAGGTATTTTTCCTTCTTTCTCTAACATGTTCATAGTCTTGCAATGGCATATTTAGAAATTCTCATTTTTCTTAAGATCTCAACTAATTCCTCTATTCTTGTACACTGGTTTGCACTTACTAAAATGAATTCTAACATTCATGGATCCCATAATGATCTACTTACCTTCTCCTGTCAACAAGCAGAGGACATGACATTAATTTTTGTGCTTTACTTCATAGATATTATACTACAGTCTTTTCAGACTTATATAAATAGTTTGCTAAAAATTGTCAGCCATGGCTGTGTTCCTTTCATGTTGAAGCTTGCTACATTTGCAGAGAATATAAGAAACATACAGACAACTCAGTTAATATAATTGGCTTTCAAATTTTCATTAGTTAATGCCATGGTTGAGTTTTTAAAACAACTAAGTAAAAAGAATCCAACATGAGCTTAATTTTCCTGTGTGATATTAAGTTGCCTCAACTAAAGACGTATCAAATGCACAGTCCTTATTAATTAACCTGGTAGTGATTTGTCACATTGACTTTTAAGTGTACTAATCAAATATTTTTTTGCAGTTGTATTACATTAATCCTGATTAAGGATGTATTTATCTCTACAAAGATTACATTAAAATGTAAATTCCACAACAGTTGATTGATGTTAAATTATATCTATCAAGTAAAGCAATTACTAGTGAACTGCAGCAATTTCTATAGTCATTTTATGTTATGAATTTATCAATTCATATGTATTTATGTGCATATTCCTAAAAATGCTTCATATATAGAAAATTGACATATCTGTTGCATAATATATTAACACAAAATGTATAAGTTAAGTGTATATCTTTATTAAGCATGGAGCTATGGAGCAAAATTATAAATAACAACAAATATTCATATCATTTTTGTTTAATAATAAGAATATGATAATATACTAGGAAGTGTTTGAAAATGCATTTTCACCTCATTTAAGAGTATGGTGGGATATTGGAGGGGAAAACAAATTTAAAAATTATTTTCTAAAGTTTAGTAAAAATAATGTTAGAACTCTTTTTTTTTTTTTTTTTTTTTTTTGAGACAGGGTCTCATTTTGTAGTTCAGGCTGGCCCTGAGCTCACTCTGTAGCCCAGGCAAGCCTTGAACTCAGCAGTCCTCCTGCCTCTGCCTCTCAAGTTCGAGATTACAGGCATGACCCACCACACCTGGCTAAAATAGAACTCTTGAAAAATTCTTGTAACAGTTGATCCATTTGAGTTACTGTCAATGTCTTGTCTTTAACCCTGTATTTCTACAAAATCCATAGTTAATACTCAAGTTGTCTCTGGCATATAAAATTACAGTATATTGTCACTTTCGATCATTATTTAAATAAAAGGAGAACAAAACTTTCCATTTCTAAATCAAAGCTGAGTTAAAATACTGTTATTTTTGGTAGTTGAAACTTTGACTTAAATTACAAAAGTTCTGTAATCCCAGCCCTTGGGAGGCAAAGGCAGGAGGGTTGGGTTGGTGAGTTGAGGCTTGCCTGGGCTACATAGTGAGTTTAGGACCAGCCTGAGCTACAAAGAAAGACCCTGTCTCAAAAAAAAAAACCTACAAAAATTTATTGATGATTCATTGTTAATTATTTCTTGAAGCAAATCCCATATTTGAAAATATTAATTGATAATCATAACTACAGACATGGTAGTTATAAATGTTTCCTACCATATTCATTTGATTCATTCTATCTAGCCTTCTCTCCCCTTGGTAATGACAAATGTGGCTCATTAATTACAATGAATTTGGCCAGATGTGGTGGCTTATCCCTGTAATCCCAGCATTTGGGAGCCAGAGTCAGAAGGACCACTGAGTTTGAGGCTTGCCTGGGCTACATAGGAGTGCAGGGCCAGCCCATAAGACCCTATCTCAAAAATAAAATTAGAATAAATTTATTCTAAAACTGTACATTTGAAGCATACAATGAAATTCACTTCGTTTTTAGACTTCTTTGAATTTCATAAAAAATGAGTTGTATAGTCATATTATTGAGACATTTCATTGATTGCCAAATTATCTTGTTCTCTGACTTTTAGTCAGTGTTTTCCCTGCCCTTAATAAATCTCATTTTATTTCACATCACTATAGAATATAAACTTTTACTGAACTAGTAATGTGGCAGATATCAAATATAATTGGAAATTTATCTATTTTCTTCTGTATTTCCTAAGTTATTTCTTCTTAGATTTTAAAAACCTCGTAGACACTTACTTGTTTACTACCATTTAGGTACCTACTTCTCTATTATTACATTTCTCTTGGAAAATAGATCTCTTTAATATTCTATATTATTTCTCTAATGCTACTTTTTAATTCATTATTCTGAAATCTATTTTATTTAATGCCTCTATAGCTACTCCAGCTTCCTTCTGAATTTCATAATGATGTTAGTGTTTTAATTACTTTTTTCTCATTGCTGAGACAAAATACCAATCACCAAAGTTAAGGGAGGAAAGGTTTATTGTAGCTCAGTTGCAGTGGCTCCTGTACGCAGTTGGTTGATCCACGCCAACTTGGCAGAGCAAAGTTCATGGCAGGTAGAAGGCTGCAAAGTGGGAAAGCAATAAGCAAAGGTAGCACCCTTCTCTCTCTCCTTTATATTCTATCCAAGCTACATGTCCTTAGGGCCAGAAACACTAGTGCCCAGATTATAAAAGACCAATCAGTGAACTAATTTAATAATCAAGCATCTTTAATTCCAGAATCAGCCAATAAATCCTAGAATCACACATTCTAGATTCAACCACCTCTGAAAACCCGCACATATGATCCCATTAGGATTTTAGAGGACATGGAGAAGTCATAAGAGGTAGGTACTAATTTCCATTCCCACACACATTGTAAAAGTTTCCTTTTCTTCACATCCTTACTAACACTTATTTTCAGTGTTCTTGATCATAAATATTCTAAATGGAGTGAGGTAATATTTCATTGTACATTTAATTGTATTTCTCTAATGCTTATTAATGACATGGAACATTTTTCATTAATACTTTGGCCATTTTTACATCTCCTTTTAAGAAATGACATTTTAGGGGCTGGAGATTTAGCTCAGTGGTTCCAATGTCTGCCTAGAAAAAGCAAGGTCCCTGGTTGGATCCCCAGTAGCCATATACAACAATATTAGGCATGGTGACTCATGGCCGCCTGCATTCAGTACCACATACCACAGTGCTGTGACTCATGCCTGTAATCCCAGCACTTGGGAGGCAGAGGCAGGAGGATTGCTGAGTTGAAGGTCTGCCTAGGCTACATGGTGAGCTCAGGGCCAGCCTGAACTACAAAGCAAGACCCTGTATCAAAAAAAAAAAAAAAGACTTTAGATCTATTTTTCACATTCTGTACCTTCTGTAGGTTGTATCTTCACTCGAATGATTGCTGGGTTTTTTTTTTGTTTTTTGTTTTATGTTTTTTGTTTTTGTTTTTGTTTTTTTTTAGTTTGACATAGGCCCACTTCTCTATTTTCATTTTTCATGCTTTTAGGGTTTTGTTCAAAACCGTTTGCCTATTTCAATGTACTAAAATATTCCTCTCTGTTTTTGTTTGTTTATTTGTTTTTTACTGGCTATTTCATTATATCAGCTCTCATCCAAGCATTTAATCTCTTTTGAGTTGATTTCATAACTGGTAGGTACTACAAGACTATTTTTATTTGTGAATTTCATTTTTCTCAGAACTACTTAATGATGCCCCTTCTCTAAAGTATGTTTTTAAGCACAATTGTCAAATCAATGTCAATTAGCTGGCTGTCTAGCTGAGCATGGTACACATGCCTGTAGTTCTAGCACTCAGGGGGCAGAAGAAAGGAAGATTGCTGCAAGTTCAAGGCAGCTAGAACTACATAGTGTATGCCCACTCTGGACTAAGTAGCAAGACACTTTAAAGGAGAGAAAGAAAGAAAGAAAAAGAAAGAAAGAAAGAAAGAAAGAAAGAAAGAAAGAAAGAAAGAAAGAAAGAAAGAAAGAAAGAAAGAAAGAAAGAAAGAAAGAAAGA
>PVIC010037288.1:0-18182 GCA_004025085.1 Thryonomys swinderianus | reverse complement strand
GTGTGTCATTGGGAGGGCACTCTCGGTGCTTTGGTCTCCGGTTTTTGTTCCTCGCCCTCTCTGCCATTTCCAGACCCCGAGTGCTGCGAGGCAAGTCTCAGGCCCCGCAGGCGCTGTGAGCCTGGCAGACCAGGGTGCACCTTCCGTGAGGGGAGGCCAGGAATAAAACGCTTTAGTAAACCATACTGAGATGCGGAGGCTTTGGAAGGCGAGGTTCACTTCGGCTCCCCTGCCGCGTGCTGACCGTGGCTCCACGCGTGACCTACTTCTCCTAGCTCTCCATCAGAAGAAGTCTCACTGCTGCAGAGAGAAGCCTGCTGTCCCACCCCCGGCCCAGACACAGGGTTAGGGAATACTGATACGTGAAGTCTTCATCGGCCGTAGCCTTGGGTTCCGGCAGAACTAACAGAAATCCCAGGCCAGGATTACAGCGTGGAGATGCCTGTCATGGCCACCTCTGGGGCCCGCGTGCTCTGGGAGGAGCCTACACAGATCCAGGGCCGCCAGCCACACGCAGTCAGTTCCTGGCAGTCCCTGGAAGTCCCCTGACTCCCCCACACGGGCTCATCAAAATTCAAGGGTGAGGATTAGATGCGTAGACCTGACAGTGCTGTTTTAAAAGTGAATCCTATTCCTACGGTTCTAACGCTTGGTTAACTCCTACCCGTGTCACAGCACAGTGGCTCAGACATCTGGACGTGCCGTTCTCCTTCCGGTACGAGTCTCCACCTCAGAGGTCTCTGGCTCACAAAACCCCCTCCGTCCCCAGGGCAGAGCTTAGGACTTTGTTGGATGTTTGCACCCAGTCAAGGCCCCGAAGCATCAGTAGGATCAGCGTTTCTTGCCGGCTGTTACCAGCACATTCCTGGGCAGCCACGGCTTTCTGCCCTGTCCATCACAGGTCAGGTATCCAGGCTGGAGGGCAGGAGTCCCGGACTGACCTGGGTTAACCCCGAGGCTGGGAGGCTGAGGTGGCTGAGCCAGCTAAATAACTCATGTCTGAGCAGCTTCTTTTCCTCTGTGACTCCCTTGCTGTTATCTTGGGAATGCAGTTGGGCAGGAAGGTCCTGGCCTCCAGATAATTCAAGTTCTATCGTTCTCGCCAGCGGCCAGCCCTCCCTGCCTAATCAGCTCAGGGCAGCCCCGCAGGCCTCCAGGGAATGGTCAGTGCAGCTCTTTGTACACACTTCTGAACTGGACATTTCTCTACGGATAAACAAAAGGCCCAGTGTGCCGGGCCGGCTGGTATTTGTTGAGCCAGCTTGCTTCAGACCAGTCCATTCCTGCAGTCCTGACCCGACGCGTGGGAGACAGCTGACGGCAACCTGTGGGCATGGGGCTTTGTCACCTGCGGCCTCTGGCGGTGGCCCTGGGGGGCTTCCGCGCAGGAGCTCTTAGTCCCGGCCAGGAGCCTCCACTGCTGTGGGCCGAGTCTCGCGCTGGTGCCGGAGGCTCCACCTGAGTGGTGAGGGACGTTTTCCGCAGCCTGCCGCGTCCTCCAGGGCCAGCCGCCCCCGGCACTCTCCTCCAGGAGCGTGTCTGAGCCCAGTATTTCTTCTCCCCCAAGTGAAGCGGACCCGTTCCCTGTGCCCGCAGAGCCGAGTCTTCAGGGTCCTCGGCGCCCCTGAGGCTCCACAAACCCCTGCTCACCCGGCCAGGCGCCAAGTGGGTGGAGCTGCTGAGCTCTGTGTGCAGAAGCCCTGGCCACTGCCCAGGTTGTCCAGCCTGCAGGCGTCCCTCGCGCTGGGCTCAGGGACGTGGGAGGAGCCCTTCAGGAACGGTTTGCACAAGAAGACTGGATTTGGGTGTATGATGTAATTTATAAGTTTGGCTGACTTGTGCCTTTACCTAAAAGCCCTGAAAGCCAGAGTAAAGAAGTCGGCTCTGTTCTTATCTTACTTCAGTGCCACAGGTGCCCACCACAGGTACCCTGCGGAGAAGTCTGGGCTCCCATCAGAGCACAGTCCCGCTGAGGGAGGCTTCCTCTCCAGACTCGTTAGGCATCTTCAGTGCTCGCGTTTTAAGGCTGACCTGGCTCACGCGGGCTGCACCGTCAGTTCCACGGGAAGTCAGCATGCGGCTCAGATCGGAGCAAGCCCAGGCTGCCCCAGGACAGCGGAAGGACTGATGGGCCGGGGCTCCGGCCGTGCGCTGGCTGCAGCTGTGGGGGGGGGGGGGCAGAGTGTGGGCGACAGGGCACTGGCCTCTGTGATACCCACACAGTGCCTGGCAGTCCCTGAGCTGCTGCAGAGCGGGGTCCATCTGCCCTTGGGGACATGGAGAAAGCAGCTCAGACTGTGAACAGTGCAGCCCAAAGGCCCTCTGTCCAGGCAACATGAAGCCAGGCTGTGCTAACCAGCCGCGTGGGGCACCCTGGCCCCGCCGCCCTTAGGTTCTGCACCTGTGGGCCTCTGCACATTTTTGCTGCACTGAAACAGCTCCCTATCCCTGCCCACGGCCCTACCACGGAGTGTGAGGCCAGCACAAAGGCTGTCCACAGGGCATGGGGCTCTGAGCCGGGTCCAGACCGACCCTGATGCCCAGCATTGCTGTGGCTGTGCTCCAGCCTCCCGGGACACATCTGCCTTCGCTGGCACAAAGACAGAGCCGAGGAGGGCTGGCTGGAGTCCCGAGCGACTTTCCCCAACAAGCTTGCACTGTCCCTGCTGCTGCTTCCTGGGCAGCTGCTGCATCTCAAGCTCTCTGGCTGTGTCTGCCCGCTGCACCGCAAGCCTCTCTGCAGCCGGGCTGGGCCGTGGCCTGGAGCTCTGTGGTACCAGCAGGAGCCCGGGGCTGCCCGCCCTCTCTCCCACCCGAAATGGCACTCCTGTGAGGTTCAGGGCCAGTCAGAGTACCGCGCCTAACACTCAGATCCTGGGGTGGCAGCCAGGAGCCCGTGTGGACACCACTCTGCCTGGGGAGCGAGCGAGCAGAGGGCGGGTGGCTTCAGCCTGGGGTGCCAGCCACACCAGGCTCACAGCTGGGCCCAGGACGGCAGTTATGGGGCAGGGAAGGGAGGAGCCGCAGGGAGGAACCACAGGCAAGTGCCCCTCCTCCATGCCACCCTGGGCCTGGCTCTGAGCTCCACCTCATGATCCACGGGGTTAACTTGGGTGCGATAGAGAGGGCCCCTAACCTAACCCCCACCCTCCTGCGGTCTGTGGTGCCAGGGCACCCAGGGCCTGTTCCCACACCCAGGCAAGTGTCAGCACTGAGGCCCTGCCACCTGGGGAAGTGCCATCCTCGCACCCAGCCCTGCACAGCCAGCGGTGCCTGCTGGCAGCTTCCCAGAAGTGCAGCCCTCCGCACTGGGCCCAGGCGTCCCGCGCTTAGGCCCCGCCAGGCCTCTGCGCAGGAGCCAGCGGTGCGGCTCCGCTCACTGCACACGTGTAGTCTGCCATGAGTTTTCTTTAGGAACTTAGGTTATATGCTGTCAACCAGTCACACAGATAGAAATATTCTTGATTTCCACACTTTCCCATTTTCCTATTAGCACGTGTTTGCAGCACACAGGTTTACAGCCCTCGTGAGGCCCAGGCACATAGACATGGTGCATCTCAATTCACCTTTTTGTTCCCTTCCTTCCGCTTCCTCCTCCCTGCCCCTGATCCCCTTCCGATTAGAGAGAGTTCTCTTTCTGCTTCCTATTCAGTGCCTTTTATCTTGCTCATGATTTAAGCTTTGGTCAGAGAAACCCTGTGCTCTTTAAGCTTCCACATGTGGTTTACTCCACGGAAACTCGTGGCCTCAAGGTGCATCCGTTTACCTTCACATGACGAGTTTATCCTTCTTTGTGGCAGAGTAGTGCTCCACGGTATGTCGGTAGTGCTCGCTCTTTACCAGCTCACCTGTGATGGACATACAGGCTGCTTCCGAGACTCAGCTGTTTTCAACTGTGCTGCTATAAACATGAGTCACGGCAGTATGACGTCTTCAACTCTTTTAGGAAGATACCTAGAAGGGGGATAGCTGGATGGAATGGAGATCCTATTTTGAATTTTTGAGAAATCTCCCTCCTGGTCTCTGTAGGGGCTTTAGTAGTTTGCATCCTGCCAGTGGGTGGAAGGCTTCTTCCCCACATATCCAGCAGCAGGCTTACTGTCTGACGGCCTGATGAGGGTCCACAGCCCCTTCTTCATGAGCGTTGACCGTGGCCCCAAGCCTGGCGTGAGCTCCTCTCTGGCCACAGCGCCTCCCCCCGCACCCAGGGCTGGGGCTGGTCAAAAGCTGTCTTTCGATTTAAATCTTTCTGTGTGAGCAAAATTGAGCTCAGCAGCGAGAAGCCGTGGCCCAGGGAGTACAGAGCGAGTCAGGCCTGCACGCCGGACAGAAGCCTCCCACCCAGCTCCTGTCCTTGGGGTCCAGCCTTACACCCCACACCCCCCGCTGCACAGAGCCCAGGCTGCATGGGGTTCATTCTTCGCTCGCTTGGAACCAGCTCACAGTTGCTCCCGACCTTCAAGAACAAGACTCTATTGTCTTGTCCCTCTGAACTCGGGCAGCCCCTCGGGGAAAGGCCCCTGAAGGCCTGAAGAAAACTCTGGCCCTCGCTCCCGCTGAGGCCAAGGGCAGCATCGCTGGGTGGGGCCCCTGTCCCGAGGCTGTTGTGCACAGCCTCAGGGGACCCACACATCTGGAAGGGCAGATGTGGTCGAGCCCTCCCAGGGTGACGACTCAGGCCTGACAGCTGCCTGCTCCCTCCCAGCCTGCTAGAGCCCCAGGGCCTGGCTCCGTGGCCAGAGCCTGGCAGTATCTTCCCAGCAGAGCAGGGTCCCTGCCAGTCGCAGCGCCCGCCAGCCCCGTTCCTCCCCTGCCGCCCTCTGCCGTGTTCTCTCCCCGCTTTGGAAACAGCCGTCAAAACCTCTTCCCTCCAAGTGAAAGAAGCCCCGGTCCTGTTTCCCAGCTTGTCCCTGGGGAAAAGACAAGACAGGCCAGCAGGCTTCGCCTGCCCTCCAGACGCCTCCCACCCTCCTCGAGGGTGTGATCTCCTCCCTGTGTCTCAGCGGGGCCCACAGCTTGACTGGTCACAAACCCCGGAGGCCCCAGGGTACCACCCTTCGAGGACGTGGCGGCCTGTGCTCCTCACATTCCTGGAGGGAGCCAGACAGCAGGCAGTTGGCAGCAGACAGGGACAGCCTTAGGAGCGGAAGTGCCCAACTGTCCAGCCAGGAGCCGTCTGCCAACCCCAGGCAAGTGGAGGGCAGGGCAGGGCAGGGCAGAGAGAGTGCCGAGGCTCACAGGCAGGCCTTGCAGGATGTGGGTGTTGGAGAAACGAAGGAAGAAGTCCCGTGTTTCCATGGTGACGCTGGCTCTGTGCCGTCAGGATCTGTAGGTACGGGAGGTGCATGTGTGGGTGAAGGGCCCCCCCACCGGGGCCTGGGCCAAGGCAGGAAGCTGAGCATCAGCAAGGAAGCCCCCAGAATATCAGCCATGGTTCCGTGTAAGGATGGACAGGTACTGAAGGGAAGGAAGAGGGGACGTGAAAACAAGAAAGTACCCCTGCAAGTGGGGCCGGACAGCACAACTTGTGACGATAGTCCTGGGAAGGCTGAGGCAGGAGAATCACTGGAAATTGGAGGCCTGCCTGGGCTGCGTGCTCGTAGCGAGTTCAAGGCCACCTGAACCACATAGTGGTTCAAAAAAAAAATTCTTGCATCCTTTTTTGGTTTTAAACATCTAGATTTAACACAGAAAAGGCCAACAAATCCTCCTCTTCATAGCGCATAGGGCAGCTATAGCGATTAATTGAGCTCAGCATCTAATCAGTGCTAATGGGAGCCTGGTAATTGATTATTAATGTCTGCCAGGGGCATGGGAGGGGCTGCTGGGCTCTGGTGCTGGCTGCAGCAACACCCCCACCAGCCTTTCTGGATCCTCCTACTGAAGTGGCACTAGATGAGCCTGGCTGCCCATGGAATTGTGGACTCACTCACTGAGAGGGCCATTGTTTGCGCAGACAGTGCCAAGGCCAGTCTGTGGGAGCAGCAGAGACACCCCCAACACTACCAGTGGACATGGAACAAGCCACCTCCCACCAGGCAGCAAGGAATGAACGAGCCCTCCGCTCGGATGTTTGCTCCACGTCTAACCAGCAGGTGCTGAGCGCTGTTTATTTGCCGAAGGTTTTGCTTGTTTTGGAAGGAGAGGCGCGCGGGTCTGGAGCAGGAGTGGCCAGCAGCGTGGGGTAAGTGTCTGGCGCTGTGGGAGTAACAGCGTCATCACTTTTACCTAAGAGAAAGGTCCGTGGAGTGTGGGTGCTCCGCGAGGCAGGCCCCACTTCTCTTCTCCTGGACCTTCCTGGGGACCAGGACAGCCAGGCTCCTCGGGACCCCCGGAGGGATCTGGCTCCTGCTCAGACGCCGATGGGACCCGTTGTGGCTCCCGGCCGGCGCCCTCGGGTCTGCCTGGGCATACGTGCTCACCTCACGGTCTAGGGCTCTGCTCCGAAGCCCCAGCGTGGACGGCGCTGCTGGAGGCAGGCCTTGGCCTCCTGAGTGACCTTGACCCTGAACTCCATGAGCGCCAGGAACCCAGACTCTGGGAAGAAGCCCCAGGACCACCGGCCCGGGGTCTGCTGGGGGCGCAGGCTGCCCCGAGGTGCCTGTGTGCTGTGTTCCCGGCCCCACGCTCTGTCCAGCCGCCTGCCGGCGCCGCCACCCCTGGGCTGTGCGCCTCAGTGGTGTCCTCGCCCTGGACGTCCCCGCTCCGCTTCTCTGCCCCCTCACCGAGGAAGCCTCCTCCCCCAACCCCTCCGTGGCGGCAGTTCCCAGGGGTCTGCAGAGCTGCGCCAGCCCTGCCCCTGCGGCCTGCAGCTCGGGCCTGGTGACCTGGCCGCCGCAGCCCCTGCACACCCGATGCACCCTCCCCGGGCCCGTCTCTGTCCCCCCTGGGCTGTCCCTGGCTCCCCTAAGAATCCGCGTCCCTCTGCTGCACTGCCCCAGGTCAGCCGGCATCCTCGCTCTTGGGGTCCCCAGTTTCCGGGGTCCCCACCCCTTTAGGGACGTGAGTGGCGGAGGATTTCATGAGACAGCTGTACTCGTGACATGGAAATCAGGGACGCATCATGTTGTCAGCTGTCAAGGAGAACAGGGGTCTGGAGAGTCTGGTCTGGGCTTGGCGGTTCTGAGCCTCACACTGTCCAGGGCCTCACACTGTCCAGCACGGAGCGCCAGGAAGGACTTTGGGGTGCACAGCTGTGCCGCTGTCTCGTTCAAGAGACACATGTGCTTCTCGGAGGCCCTGCGTGCACCCCAGCCCCACGTCTGCCTGAGTGTCTAACACCTGCCAGCTCCCAGCAGGACCCTGTGTGGCAGGTAAAGGGCGCTGCAGGGTGCTGAGAGTGGGCAGGAGAGTGGGGCCTACCTGGCAGCGGCAGGAACCCCAATCCTGGAAACCTGCCCCCCATCTGTCCGTTCACACCTGTGCCAGCCTGGGCCCTACCACCCAGGGTGTGCCAGCTCCCGCGGCCTTGCTGTGCTCACCTGGCCACAGGAGCCGTGGGCGCCACTCTGTTGAGCCACCGCGAGTCCCCGGGAGCAGCAGCACGGTGATGCCGCCCCCTCCCCCCGCTGGAGAGCTCAGCCGGTGCCGGGACTGAGGAGATGCGAGATTGCAGCTCAGGCCTCCAGGGCGGAGTGGGCTAGAGAGCAGTGGAGCCCGCCCCTCATCCCTCCCTGCAGCCCCTCCCGGCACACCCTCGGGTCCGCACCGTCCGGAGTCCACCCTGGAGGGCCGGGGCTCCGCGCGGCCTGGGGCCTCTGGGCATGCGGCCCGTGGCCTGCAGTGCGCCCCTCTGGGGTCTCTGCGCTGCTAGGCTGCTGAGGACGTGGGATTGGCCCAAGGCCGGAAGGAGGCGGTAGCCGGCATTTGCAGGAGACACGTGTGGCTTGGTGGAGACACGGGGTCAGGCCGCGGGGAGAGGTGCCCTGGGTAGAGCAGGAGCAGGACAGCCGCGGCACAGCCTCCCTCAGAGCGGCCCTGTCCCCGCGGTGACAGCTGCGAGTGGCGATTGGGCTGGCAGGTGCCCAGACCCGCCCTGCCCTGGTTGCGTCCTTCGTGCCAGGCGTACCTGAGCGGCCAGGTGCCCGGGCAGGCCCTCCCCAGCGCATGCCGTTCTGGAGCTGTGGGCTGTGCTCTGGAAGCCCAGTCTGAGTCACAACACTGACTGTGGTGCAGAAACGCAACCATCACAATGTGTTTTCCTTTTTATGTTCGAAGAGGAGGAGCAGGCAAACTACTCAGAGCAAGGGCGGGGTTCGGGGCCAGCGGGTAGCTCTCCCCTTCCTGAGTTCTTGCTCAGCTCAAGAAGAGAACCCGGTGGATCTAGCCAGTGTGACGCTTGCCTTGTCTGCCAGGCCAGACTGACCCCGCCGGAAATTCAGGAGTGAGAATTGTTTCAGAAGAAACCTTGAAAGAAGTACCGAAAAGGGAAGAACAGCCAAGAAACTGGCCACAGACCCCCCCATCAACCCCAGCGACTGTCCCCTGCAGCAGGAAACGGCCCCTCTAGGCCTGCAGGGGACCAGAGGCCCCGCCGCTCCTGGACGGGACCGGGGAAGCCGCCCGGCACTTGGGCCTGAAACTCAGGGTCTTTCACAGGATCAGTTCTAGTTCTCAGCCACTTCTCAGGTGTGGTGCTTTTACCACCATCCTGCAGTTTACCCAGGAAGTTAATTGCTTTATTCTTTTAGAGTGACCTTGAGAGTGTCTCCTATCTGAGAAAAGTGACATTTTGGTTTTCTAATCTAGAAGCACAAAGGCCGTTGGGGGAGAGGCCGTGTGACCGGCGGGGTCCACGCCGCAGGGGAAGAGCTTGTGTTGAATTACAGACTCTTGGAATGGGGCGCAAAGACATTATTAGACGTAGACATTAAGTGTGATTAATGGGACGGCAGGGGTCGGTGGACGCCCCTCCGTGTGCACAGCTTACATTTCAACCCCAAAGCGTGTGCGGGCAGGAGAGCGGGTCCACACCCCAGCACTCGCAGTCCCAACCCTCCAGCCGGGGAGGAGCAGCGCTAGAGACCCCGCCTTCCATGCTCGGGATGCCGCTCTGGGGAAGCAGCCTGCGCGGCCTGGCTGCGCCTGTGGCCCGGCGTGCGGAGGGGGTGCAGGGCCACACTCGAGGGGGTGCCGAGGCAGGCGGAGCACGCGTCAAGCCCCGCAGGGCCGGGGAGCTTAGCAAGGGCCTGTCTCGGGCGCAGCTCTGCGCAGAGGCCTGGGCGTGGCCTCGAGAGCCCGAGAGCAGGTGCAGGAGCCTCTCCCGAGCTTGCAGGAAGAGGCACCGGCCCTGCTGTGGGGCCACACGAGCAGAGTCTTCCGGCCCCGGCGCTGGCCGGGTGGGAGCCGAGACCCGTCTAGTGGCCCGCCCCGCGGAGCTGCTGCGCGTGAGCGTCCAGCCACAAACAAACATGGGGACGCATCTGACTCTAGGTGGGATGACGGTGGATAAAGTCACACCGGCACTTTCTAAGGATGGCAGGTTGGGCTGGGCCGGGAAGTGAGCCTGTGGGGGTCCTCGGAGACCCTGCTCTCCTGAAGGCTCACGTGCACCGCACAAGCTTCCGTGACACATGTTGGGGTGCCTCGGGGGAGGTGCCTCCTCTGTCAGCATGAGGAATCAGAAGGCCACACCTGAGACATGGTCATTTCGGGGGGACATGGCGAGGCGGTGGGATGTGGCTGTCAGCTCCCCCTCGGGGGGAGGACTCGCCGTTGAAGTCTGGGGGGGTGGCAGCTGCTGCCCCACACCACCAGTTATTTAGGGACTTGGCAGCAATCTGGAGGGCAAAACAAACTGAACATAATTCTGTTTTGTACACCAATATCAAAGTAACTTTTTGTGTCATTTTTGAACACTTGAGATTAAAATTAGGATAACTAGCTCTATTGAGAAATGTTAATGGTTTCTTTAAAAATTCTTTACACTCTCAGAAAAGCGCAAGTTCCTATTTACTTTATGATTCTCCTAGGGTTTTGTTTTGTTTTGTTTTGTTTTGTTTTGTTTTGTTTTGTTTTGTTTTGTTTTGTGACAGGGTCTCACTTTGTAGTTCAGGCTGGCTCTGAGCTCACCATGTAGCCCAGGCAAGCCTCGAACTCAGCAATCCTCCTGTCTCTGCCTCCTGAGTGCTGGGATGACAGGCGTGAGCCACCACGCCCGGCACTGTGGTATGTGGTATTGATGGCTGGTGGGCGTGAGTCCCCACACCCAGCACTGTATGTGGTTACCGGGGATCAAACTCAGGACCTTGCGCTTGCGAGGCAGGCGCCGGAACCACTGAGCTAACCCTCCGGCCCTCTCCTAGGTTTTAACTCACCTTCTATCCATTAGAATAGAGATGTATCTAAAGCTTGGGGCGACTGGAAATTAAATCCACTATTTTCTGGTCACTCGTCGCTGCCTTGGCCAGTGTCTGGCGCGCTCGCGGTGGTGAAGGGGCTCCTCTCCACACCACGCCTGACCTGTCCACCGCCACGCCCCTCATACATGTGGCTGGCGGTTTCTTTGCATTGCTTTAATCCTTTGCGCCCAGTGTCTCTGCCTGGGAAGCCGCGAGCTGCCTCTTAGGCACATGTCTGCCAGATGCGGGGCTGCGTCCTTGGAAACTGCTGGTGGGTCAGGACGGGCAGACAGCGCGGCCAGTGGGAAGGGTGTCGCGGGCCCCGTTTTGTGGACGGGCTGGTGGCCCCATAGTGACTCAGGGCCATGTGTTTGCAGGACTCTTGAGTAGAAACTGGCAGAAGTCAAGAAAAAAAAAATTGGATGGTCCTGGGGTCTTTACACAGAGTTTCTCTGCCAGTGCTTTTCATTTTTTTATTTTGAGAAAGGGTCATGGTAGGTTGCTAAGTTGCGCTTTGCCTGAGCCCCTCAGAGTGCTGGGAATGTAGGGATGTGTCACCGTGTCTGGCTCGGAAAATGCTGTTGGAGGGCTGTTGTCCAGACTGGACGTGAGGAGACAGAAGTGGAGGCTGCAGACAGTTCCACCTGCCAGGCCCGGCAGGCCTGCGAGGCGGCCGTCAGCGAGCTCTAGGAAGCCGTGGGGAAGAGGACATAGCGCCTGGAGGAGTGAGGCGCCTGGAGAGGGCTGGCCGTCCACCCACGGCCTCCCACCCCTGCACATGCTCCTTAGCTGCCTTGCACCGGTGCCGCCCACGGCCTCTCCTCCCGGAAGACAGGGAGGAGGAGGGCCGCTGCAGCTGCACAGAGAAAGGGTGGCAGGGGAGAGGCGACGGGCAGCCTCAGACGGGCCCTCGGTGTGGGCAGCAGCAGGAGCTCTTTGCTGCCTGAAACTGAAGAGGATGGGTGGAATAGGAACCCGCGATTTGGAATCTAGGGAAATTCAAAGAAGGGTACCAACCCATCTTTACAGACTGGCATAGTCTGGTTTAAAAAAAATAAATCCATCTGGTATGGTAGTACACCTCTATAATTCCAGCACTCTTGGAGGCTGAGACAGGAGGACCCCAAAGGCAGGAAAGCCTGGGCAGCTTAGTGAGCCCCTGCCTCAAAATAGAAAAAAGCCTGGAAGTGTAGCTCTATGCAGAGGTCCTGGGTTCGGTCTTAAGTGTTGAAAAAAAATATTTAAACCCAGGCCCATTTTTTAGTCTCTGCTCCTGGACTGCAGGCTCCACTGGCTCAGGCCAGAGAAGGCCCAGGACTCCAGCATGCTGGGGCTCGTGGCACTGCCCAGGGCCTCCCCAGCACTGCCCGCTCCAGCTCCAGAGTGGGGCTCTGTGACCCCGCGTGCTGAAACACTGCCGCGAGTGTATGGACACGTGAGCCCCCGGAGGCTCCGGCGCACTGGCCTCTGGGCTCACGCGGCTCGGAGAAGAGCTCCAGCCAGTGCCTGCGCTTGTGACTTCTGCCACGCAACCGCCGTGACCAGGGCGCCAGGCTGCCTGACCCTCTGCCCTCCCGGTGTGGTCCGCCCACCAGCTCCCAAGGCCCAAGGTGGAGAGCAGCGCCAGCTTGAGGCTGTGCCCGAGAGCCAGGAGGAGAGGCCTGGAGGGAGAGCGGGCGACACAGGGCAGGCGGAGGCTCCTTTCCTCCTCCCGTCTTACCGTCTCCAGCTGGGAGCAAAAGTGGCGAAGGACAGACAGACGCTTGGGACGTGTGTGCAGCTTGCACACGTGCCAGACCCGGCGCTGAGGCCAGGGCGCAGGCGGGACTGCGAGGACACCCCTGGAAACGGGGAAGGGTCCGGGGCCCTGGGCTGGGGAGTGACCGGCAAAGTGCAGTGACCTGGGCTGTGGGCTTCACTCTTGACCAGGGTCTTCCTGAGAAGGAGGTGCCTTCCACAGACAGAAACTTCCTCTAGAAAGGTAAATTTGGTTTACAAAAGGAAAACTGGGCTACCAACAGGGCTCTCTCCACCCCTGCTGGTTCTGAGGTCTTTCATTTGAAATAACCGATGTGTCAAAGAGGCATCTTTGGGGGTGGCTTACTCTGGTACCACTCAGAGGCCAGGAAGGGAAACATTGGTGCCTCAGAACAATTTCTTCTAGCTGAGCTTTTGCTCTATTTTCTCCCCACACTGGTGGAGATAATCTCGGAAGACTAGAGTTTTGTTTTGTTTTTTTTTTCTTCATTATTCAGTAAACTTTATTGGTACATTATATACACACCGATCTTTTCTTTGATAGAAGTACCTGTAGAGGTAAAGGAGCTCTAGAATGTATGATAGTTTCTGTAATATCCAAAAGACTAGAGTTTTTAACAATTCAACAAGAATGTGTTGAGTGCCTCCCCCAGCCTGCATATATCTATCCTCGCGGAGCTTACTACTGAAAGGGGAAGACAGGATAATCCAGTTGCCTCGCAGGCTGCAGTGGGAGCAGTCAGACCCCTGTCGGGGCACGTAGGGTAGACCAGAAGTCCCAGGGAAGGGGTAAGGAGCCCCCTCCAGGATGGGGCTGGGGCAGAGTCCTCCAGGGCAGAGCCAGCCCGCTCCTGCTCCGTGATGACTGAGGACAGTTCCTCTGGGTTCGCCTTTGGTGTCCTGGGAAAGGAACAGGCAGAAACGAATGAGAAGTCTAAATCAGGGCCTTATTCGGAGCGGCTCTAAATGTCAGTCTGAGAAACATGGACTTCTTTTCCTGCTGAACGTGGGGTGGTTGTGTTCACGCTTGGCATTTGCAGCAACATGAACCCCCTTCTGGGATTCTGTGTTTAACCAAAAAACGCGAGTCGCAGAGAAATGTGCCCAGTGTGATACGCCAGTAGAAAACGACACAAAGCAGCTCTCCGGTCTGTGTTTTATGGCTCTGGACGGACCCGTGCTGGACAGGGGGGTAACAGCGGCTGCCTTCGGGGCAACATGAGCGAACTAGGGTTTGGGAGCGGGGCGTGCTAGAGGGGGCTGTCACCATTTGGGGCAATCTTTTAACTTAACAAGGAAAATGTTATCTTGACATTAAAATGTAATTTGAAAATTCAGAAGATAATGGAGTCACTGGCTTACTTCCTAGCTCTAAAATTTTCAATTAGCACTTGCACATTCTGAGAATTGGGAAGATATCCTCTGACACCAAACAAAATCCAGAGATGAAATAAAAAGCCCCTGCACTCGCTCCGTGGCCGCAGAGAGAAGGAAGCTCGGCCCTCGGCTCGTAGGCCGGAGCGGCCTCGTTTGTAGTGGCCGCGACTTCGGGCGGAAGCACAGAAGCCCTGGCCCTGGGCGACCCTGTGGAATGATCCACTGCCCTGCCAGGAGCTGGGTCCCACCGGGCAGTGGCTGGCTCCGGGCGGCAGTGGTGAGTATGCGTTTCTCTGTCCTGGCACCAGGATCGTTTTCTTCGAGAGTCTCCGTGGACGTTGGCAAATAGTTCTGGCCTCTTTCCAAGAGATCGGGTTTCTACCATCTAAATGAGTCAGGCATTTAATCAGTCAGCCAGGGAACGGGCTGCAGCCCCTCTGGTGTCTTCTTTATAATTAATTTTTAACATTTGTTTTCAGGATAAAATTTGGGCCTTTATCCTCTTGGAAATAAAATCAGCGTGCATTCAGGCCGTATTGGTACTAACCTCACAGGCCGCCCCTCTTAGCCCTTTCCAGCTAGTAACTCCTGTTTCGCAAGACAGAGGCCCCGCCGCATCGCCAGCTGTGGCCTCTGAGGCCGAGCTCTTTCCTCTCGTGAGCGTGCATCTGGGCTGTGTGTTGGGGACCAGCCACCTCCCACAGTCCCCCGGGGGCCCCTCTCTTTCTGTGTCCCAGTCGCTCCCCAGCCCAACCGCTGTGAGGCCTTAGTGGACAGAAGATGGGGTGGCTCTGCGCTGCTCACCCCAGAATGTAGGACCTGCTGGAGATGGTCCCCGTGTTTGTGGAGCACGCCTGCCCCTTCTGAGAGCGAGATGAGCCCCGGGCCCTGCCCTGCGACCCAGTTCCGTGCTCTCCACAGACCTACCCTAGAACCTCTAGAAGGAAGGGGCCCCCAGGAGGCCCCGATCTGCCAGAGATAGCGGGGAGGAGGCCGAGCTGGGGGAGACCTCAGCAGGCCCCGCAGGGCGGGCAGGCGCGGCAGGAAGTGCCGGCTGAGCAGCAGGCGGCCGGCCGCTCCTCCATTGCCTGCCACTATTCCTCGGAGGGGTTTGATTGCACTTTGCTCTCCTCGTCATTGGGTGACATCTGGGTTATTTCCAACGTTTTAAAAACTCTTATTAGTCCATGTTTAGAGTTCAGCTCCCATTCATCGTGGGGAATCGGTACATAGACGGGTCACATCTCCATTCTTTTTACGTTCCCGCCCTCCCTTCCCTCTGTCTTGATCCTGGTTTTGGCTCATTACTGATCTTCCTCTCCTCTTGAGAAATCGCTTAGCACCGAGCCCGAAGAAGGAGTAAGCTGTCTGCCCCTGAGGGGCAGGCGGGGCCGGGTCCCGCCGTGTGTGTGTGTGTGTGTGTGTGTGTGTGTGTGTGTGTGTGTGTGTGTGTGTGTGCGTGCGCGCGCGCGCGCGCGCGCGCACCTAAGGGTCCAGGGCACCCGAGGGCAGCACGGGACTGTAGCATTACAGATGCCATGCTCATTATGAGCAGCCATGCCACCTTCCCAGCCAGCCACCGTGAGCAGGAGCCTGGCTTCTCCGTACCCTCCGGCCGAAGGGAGTGAGCCTTGAACCAGGAGAGCCTCCCAGCTGACCCCAGCGCGCTCCTCCTGGACGTCCTGCCCGCTCCGCGGGGGCTCACTTTGCTGGGCCCTTCCCGAGGCGACCAGGACACGGGCACTCAGGAGCTGGGTGTCTGAGCCGGGCCGGGCAGAGCGCTGCTCACAGCCAGGGCAGGTGTGCACCCCCGCCACCAGGTGCCGCTGGTGCCCGCCCCGGGCAGGGCTGGGAGGGGAGAGGCTCCTCCTGGGCAGGGTGGGGCGGAGTCCCCACAGCCGAGGTCTCTCACGTCCACGTCCGGGCAGAATGCGCCCCCATCCGAGGTTCCCACTCGGCCCTCTGGTTCCTGGAGGCGCCTCCTCCCAGGCCTGAGGTGGCAGCGCCCGAGTGGCCCTTGCTGCTGCTCCAGCCCGTCTGGCCGTGGCTAGACCGCCCTTCCCGACATGGCGCGGCTGTGTCTTGGTTCTCCTCAGCCCCACAGCTGCCCATCTCCTCCCCAGAGACAGCGGGGCTCTCCCGTCACCTCTTGGGGCGTCCCACTGGCGCCCTGGGCGTGTCCGTGTCCCCCGCGCCACAGAGGGATGTGAGCAAAGGCGGCCCTGTGGGAGCTCTGCCTGGCAAAGCGGCGTTTTGGGGGCGTGGCACCTGTTGGCCCCAGAACTAGCTGGGAGCTGAACACCGATTTGGGGCCTGCAGGGGCAGCCGCGGGCATGCGGTCCTGTCACCCGCGGGCCGTGTCACTCCGGGAGCCTTCTGCAGTCCGTTACCCAGTGAGGCGCGGCGGCCCACGAGCGCTCTGTGAGGGCACCTGCTCGCGCCCTGGGTCCGGGGCGCCCAGCGAGACAGCCCGGTTCCCCGTGCACTCAGCCTCGCAGCAGGTGCCCCGAGGCCGGCTCCACTGCCTGCCTCCAGCTGTGGGTTCTCCCTGTGCTGCCAGGCTCTGAACCGAGCCGTAGCTCGGTGACGTCCCACCCGAGGCCTCACAGGCCGGCAGGGAGATGCCCACCCGCCACCTCTGGTCTCACCCGAGGCACAGACCCCGGTTCTCACGTTGGCCCATTTCCTACTTCCGTGTCCTTTCGGGCTCCCGACCTCAGTGTCCACCTGGAAAGGAGGTGGTTGAATTAGGCCGTCCTGGTCGACCCTCCAGTGAGACCCGCAGAGTCCAGGCTCCGCACCCCGCGGCAGCCTGCAGGCGAGCGGCGCTCCCACGCGCCTCCGGGAGCCTGACTCTGTGCCTCCCTCGCCCTCCCACCTTCCGGCGCCTCCGGTACCCGAAGCCGGCGCCACCACTGACTCCACCGCTTTGGAGCAGGAGGAGCAGGAGGAGCAGGAGGGAGGCCTCGGGCTCTTTCTCGCCAAGGCTGAGAGGCAAGAAACGCAGAGCCACCCGAGAGGACCCGCGGCTGACGTCCTCCCCCAGCCCCCGCCGGGCCGGGCCGGATCCTCCAGGTCAGGTCGGAAAGTGGATTGGGTGTCGCCGGAGAGCCAGGAGGGGCGGGAGCGGGACAGCAGACAGGCGGGAAACCGACTTTCCACCGCAGTTTGTCAAAAATACAGGCCGATATCTGCCCAAGAAAAAGAGATTATAAATTTCCCTGGGTCCTTTCCTTGGCGGTTTTAAAGAGGAGCTCGCTGCGGCGTTGGAGCCGCGTTGATTGGCAGTTAATTTCTGAGTTGTTTTCTGAAACTAGGGCTTCTCTCCGCGGTTCTGCGCGCTTCCTGCAAATAGCTGTGGCTTTGCTGGAGCCGCCTCCCCGGCCGCGCTCCTCCCCCAGCGCGGTGCTGTCCTCACGCTCCCTCGCCCGGAGCCGCGGTCCTGGCAAAGCCAGAGCGCCGCCCTCCACTCCCGCGCCGGCCCGGGTCGGCGCCTTGGGCCCTGCGGAGCCCCTCGACCCCGTGTTGGGGGCCCCCGGCCTCCTCAAGACCAGCGCCCTGCGCGTGGAAACCGGCCCGGCGCCCCCTGCCTGCCGACCGCGTTGTGAACCAGGTCTTGGAGCTGCCTGCAGTGAGAATGAGAGGAGCGCGGGCTCCCTTGTGTGCAAGTCAGGAGACGGTGAGGTGCCGCCCGGTCCCAGCCCGGACTGCCCGAGGCCTCCCAGCCCAAGCTCCGCCCTCAGTGCCCGCGCCCACAGGTCCGCTGGAAGCTTCCCACGCCCTGCCACGCCACCTCCCTGGAGGCGTCCGCCCTCCCCGTGGCCTTCTCCGCCGCCCGCCGCACCGCAGCGGGTCAGCAGTATCTCTCCGTAGCCAGGGCTCCTCTCGGAGCGTCCGGAAGGGAATCCTGCAAGCCCCTTTCCCTCTCGTTGGACCCAGGACCTGCGAGTCCCAGGCCAGGCCCGGCTTGCCATGGCCTCTTCCTGGGACACGTCCGGGCCCAACAGGAGCCGCCATCTCCTTTCTCCGGCAGAGGAAGCGGGCACAGGCTTGGCTGTCCAAGCCGACCACGTGGAAGGCATGTGGGGTGGGAGGTGACACACGTGGCATGTCACGTCATGGTCCTGATCTCGAAAATATTTGTGATTCCACAAAGGAGATAGAGCGCAGGTGGGGACTGGGGTGAACCTGGGGCTTTGCACTGAGCTACACCCTATTCCTCCTCTTTACTTTGATACAAAATCTAGCTGAGTAACCCCGGCTGGACTCACGCTTGCAATCCTCCTGTCTCAGCCTCCCGGAGTGCTGGGCTTAGACATACAGTGCCTGGCTTTGTCTCAGGGACCTTGAAGGCACTTTGTCAGGCGCTGCCCTTGGTGACAGGGAAAGCCCCTGTCGGGACTCAGAGGCCTGGCTGACGTCCCTCAAAGTGTCCCTTGACTGTTTCTCTCCATCAAAACAGAGCCCTTGGCTCGTACTCACACCAACCTGCTCTCCAGGGTCCAGCGGAGCGAGGCGTGGTCAGGAAGTCAGGGATGTCTGTTGCTCCACACGACAGCCAGGCAGCGCTGTCCTGAGGCCCAGGGAGGGAGGCCACGATGCAGACCGAGACCGTTTAGACGTCAGGTTCTCACACGCTCACACGTGGGTGCGCACACACGCAGGGCTGGTGCACACCCTGCTCCCAGCTGGTTTCGAGTCCTGCCT